>JAOXOE010026675.1:0-20841 GCA_028565055.1 Phoeniculus purpureus
AGCCCTTCCTCATGGAAAGGGTGATCAGACCCTGGAATGGACTGCCCAGGGAGGTGGTAGAGTCCCCATCCCTGGAGATGTTTAAGGACAGGCTGGCTGTGGCCCTTAGTGACCTGGTCTGGCTGATGTGGTCATAGGCTGGGCTGGATGAGCTCAGAGGGCTTTTCCAGCCTCAATAATTCTTTGATCGTGTAAAATTCAAGGTATAGTTAAAACATTGCCTACACTAAAACGAGTTATGCTCTATTCAGTGTCTTGCCAGAGGGTGGGGAAATAGCCTATACTTAAAATGCAGTGTCTTGGTACAGAATTTGTGTGGTTTTTCATGAGACGAGAAAGGGATGAGTTTCCTTTCTTCTCTCAATTCTGTTGTACACATGGGTTTTTTTGATGTTCATTAAACTGAGATTTGTAATAGTGTTTATTACCGTGCTGTATTCTTCTTTGAATAGCAACACTACCTAAGATTCCACAGTAGTGATTTACTAACTACTTTCATCTTGTGCAACTTTGAGTCTCTTATATCGCATATTCTAACGAAATGCGTCACAGATTTTCAGTCAGGATTCTGTTTGGCTTTTTATACATCTGTTTCCTTTTTACATTAATGGTTTGAATCCATGACTGTGTGGAAAAGGTCTGAAACTTGTTAGTGCGGTTTTAGTGAAGAGTTCTCTTTGAGAAAACCTTTCTGTTCTCTACAATACCAAGTGTGTGAGCATAAATCGCCCTTTTAGATGTACAGTTCCTGGTGTGGAAGAAATGAGTAAGATGCATCTCTTTTTCTTTTGATTTTAATTATAAACACGGCATGTAAACTGTATAGGCTGAATGAGAAATTTGGGCTCATTTTAGTGGAAGGAAGTGTTTATATTCTAAATTGCTTAAATTGTCACTGAAGATAGTGTGAATACATATAGGATTAAAAGGAAAGTTTTGAGCAGTGGAATAAAACTCATGTTTCCTTCAGAAACTAAAGCTTGTATCTGAGAAGTTAGGGACTGCCTGTTGTAAACTAGGAAGAGATCTCTTTGGGCAGTGTCAGAGTACTCTTCACTTTGGGATGCCTAAGTTCACCTTGTTGTCACTAGTCAACCATGATATCTGAAATAAGGCTTTCTGTATAGACTTAATACACTTTGCAAAACTCCTTGGGTTATTCTTGAACTTGTTTGCACTTACAGTAAGTGCAAGGGTGGCACTGATACTGAAGTGCCATTCAAAGCTCTCCTTGTCAAAGTGTTGGTTGCAGTTTATGATCCTCCCTTTAGCATCCTACACAGCCTTGATTATTCTGGTTTTTCCATACTGTTTTGTCTTAAAGTAATCAATGGGTCTGTGGCACAGGCTGCCCAGAGAGGTTGTGGAACCTCTTTCCCTGGAGGCTTTCAAACTCTACTTGGACAAGTTCCTGTGCAACCTGATCTAGGTGAACCCTCTTTAGCAGTCACGTTGGACTAGATAATGCCCAGATGTCCCTTTCAACCTCTACTATTCAGTGATTCTTTTGTCTTATGAAGTGTTTGTTAAGATGTTCTATTACCAAGTTTGTTTTTTGTACAATGCATCACATTTATGATTGTATTTAGTTTCCTTGGTCTGGCTTCTGAAAACACAGGCCTTCCTTACCTGAACCTCCCATTCATTTCTTCTTCACAAGCTGGGCCCTCTTACAGCAAGGGGAGAATAGTGCTCTTCTCTCGTGGTTTTAGAGAGCATCTGAGAATTGTAAGAAAGAAGGCACTTCTTGTTTATGTTGGAAATACTCTTTGTAAGATTATTGTTTTGACCATTCAAACTTACTGTGGAGGCAAACCTTGTGTCTTGAGAAAAGATTTTTATCTGAAAGCTTTGAGAGTTTTGAGAGGCTTTTAGGACAAAAAGCTATCTGTGATAGAGCTTGGAACTCCTTTCATGAATAGTAAGTATTAACAATACTTGTTCTCCAGGACGCACTCAGAAAGCTACCATCCAAGTTTGATTCCTCTTTTTTTTTAATTTAAGTCTTAATGAGAGAACTATTTTTTTGCCTAACAAGTTACTTAGAACCCATCAGTCCCTATTTTCTTCTTCCCCTCTCTTCTTACTCTTCCTGTTCTTGACTGAAAGTAGAAATACATGAAGTAAAAATTGTATTAAATGTGTTGTGCCATGAATTAGTTGAGCACTTCATCAGAGAAGTGTATTAATACAATAAAACTCACTCTTTGCTCTGGCACTTGCCATGAACTGACACTGCTGAGTGCATGTATCCACCCTTCTAGTCCCTAAGTGAAATTGATTGTGAAAGAACTTTAGGATCCAAAGTCATAGTAGGTATAAACTGGAAACTGAGTCCTGCTAATGCTCATTCATTCATTTGGTAATTTCCATTAGCTGAAACATAAATAAATAAAAGGAATTTCTATGTGATCTCTGACTTGTCTGAACTAATTAGGATCTTCGTAGTGAGTCATACTTCCTCAGATAGTTGTTTGTATAACTCTGCATGTTACTGCCCTGGTAACTATTCCCAAACATGTTCACATCTGTCCCAGACTTGTCCGTGTGAATGACAAGGGATCACAGTGATGGTAGGAAGAGAAGTCTTTGGTCTTAAACAACAGATAAAATGGCGCAACAGGTACATCCAACACCTTGAGCAGGATTGCATTTTAGAGTTTCCCTTCATTCTCAGGCTCCAGTTGAAACAAATCAGAGGGTTTTGCACGTGGTTGATCATGTTAGAGCAGTGCAGTTCAGCGCTTCGTGCTTTAAGTGTTGTTTTATATAAAAAGGGCACAGAAATGCATTCTGTCTTACTGTGTTAAACAGAATGCTTGAGCTCGTAAACTCTACCTCTTGCCTCAGTCTCTTGGTGTTACACCTGCTCATTGATGGAGTTGACATTTTGTTTGGTTTGAACTACTGATGCGGCCTGGGGCATGGCCTCTTGAGTGTGTGTCTTGAGTGGTCAGACAGGCACGAGTGCAGTTCTAAAACAGCATAGACCATCATGTGACTGAAGTGTTGAAATCAACACCAGAAACAAAAAGAAAACAAAAACCCCTCTTAAACGGCAATTTTTTTTCTTTCTGTTGCTCCTATGAAGAAGAATTCCGCTGAAGGAAACACTCTGTTTGTTTGTAATGAAAGAAAAGGCTCAGAAGAACAAGCAGATACACATCTTCAATGGCAGCTAAATCTCCTCACCCACATAGAGAATGTACAAAACGAAGTCACAAGCAGAATGGACCTGATTGAGAAAGAAGTTGATGGTAACTGCATTGCCAAATACTTTTTTAGAACGCCTGCAGCAGCATCTCTCATAGCCACTCTGGGGAAGGCGGTCTGAGGCACTGAGGATGCATTGTTTTGAGTATTGTACTCAAATTTGGGTACCCAAAATTCTAACCAGAGCTTGTACCTTTGTTTCTCCCAACCCCCTTCCATAGGTTGTGAGTGCTCAGTGAAGTAGCTTAAGTACTCTGTACCCCTGAAAACTCAGCTCAGGTTTGAATATGTGGCAGACTTCAGAAAACTTGAATGAGTTGTCTGTGACCAGACATGGACAACAGGGCTAACAGGGCTGTTTCCCCTCTCTACAAGCATAAAAATTTCTTGCAAACATTTGTGGAAGATTGGAAAATCATTCTGTGATCGGAACCTTGTAAACAGAAGGGTTCCTTTTCTGTGCATAGACTGTAACTTGTTAGCCAAGGGTGTAATTTGCTCCCAGGTAGCTTTTTCCAGTAACAGTCAGTAATCAGTGGAGGTTTGGCTTGTTTAAGTGAGACACAGGATTAGTTGGTATTTCTTCTGTGAAATAAACCCCACAGCCTTAGTGTATTTTATCTTCTTATAAAAGCCAGCATACAAAAGAAAATTTTAACTTACATGAAAACTGTTGCTCGAAGACTGACTCTAATCGACTTGTTCCTTTTCCTTCTGTAGTTTTAGAAAGCTGGCTTGATTTCACTGGAGAACTGGAACCACCAGATCCTCTGGCAAGACTGCCTCAGCTCAAGCGACGCATCAAACAGCTTTTAATTGACATGGGGAAAGTACAGCAAATAGCAACGCTCTGCTCCGTATGACAAAAGGAAGAGTAAAGATATAAAAATAGGTTCTTTACAGTGAATTGTCTTACTGGCCACAAGACTGACAGGAAGACAGAAAAGTTGAGCATCTGTCTGGTTCTTTGCTGATTACAGTAATAGCTTGAAGCTTTAGAGAGAGGAGAGGGAGTTTAGAGTAAGGAATGTGTTCTATAAAAAAATCGAATATTCAGCATCCAAGCTTCAAAACTGTAGTACGTTACACCCTGAGAAATGCCGATAGGATTTTAACTTCATAAACAAGGTAATCCCCACGTACCAGAGAGCTGAACGTATTAAAACTCTGCTACTGTTTTGAAACCTTTGGTGAAAAATCTCTAAATTCAGCAGAATGGAGCTGACTGGAAGTTCTTAGCAACTGCTTTCTAATAAATTCATCTTACTTTGCTAGTGAAATATAGACACAGAGAGATACGGATCCTCTCTACAAGGGAAGTTTTTAGATTGTTTCCTTCTCATGAATGTTTAGAAGAATGAAAGTACTAGCTTTGAGTTTTGAAAGAAATTACTTATCATGGTCTCCTTTTGAAAACATTTTTTTAAATAGAAACCCTCCTTACAGCACCCTTAGGCTCCTTTAAAGCAGAAATGGCAAAAAGTGGTGAGATGTTCCAAATATTATTACAACCACTGGGATGAGAGTTTGATCATAACTTACATGAAGGCTTTTTTTCCAAAGTCCTACTCAGTGCCAGCAATACATCCAAAATTGTATCGAGTTTATATTTTTTTATGTTCTATTGCGTTATTCAGAATTCCAGGTACAATTTTTGTCCTGAGTAGCTCTGTTCTGGTGTTGGAAACTTTACATCCTCAGCTGGGATGAGGAATGACAAGAGAAGCAAAACTGTCTGGCTGTGAATATATGAAACCACTAGAAAAAAGTATCACAAGATGCATTATCCACAATGTTTTATTGGAAGTCTCTCAGCTTCAGTGAACAAAACATCATGAAACCAAAGGCAACCTACTTGCTCTGTTAGCTCTTGCTGGATTTTGAGCCTGGGACTATTCCCTGTGCTTACAAGTTGCCGCTGTAGCCAGTGCCCCCCCACATACAAGTTTGTGTCTGTACGTGTGTACAGATATACATGTACATACAGACACGCTTGAGACATTTCTAGTTACACAGGTCTAGTTTTATTAAGATAGACTATAAGAGCTGGTGGTTAACATGAGATGTTACCTTTTAACAAGAAGTTTCTAAAATTGAAAATAATGTATGTACAGGTTTTGAAATTTGTAAAATATGACTGTTAAAAGGAGGCTATTTAACTGATGACGTGAAGATACTTGAACATTTGATGCCTCGCGTCTGTTTATCAGTTCTAGTTATCTGTATAAATGCATTTTAGAACCGATAGACAGTGAACTTGAATTTACCTTTTGATAAAAGTACAAGCCACTGTACATTCAAAATGTATTTAAATTTGCAAACACACTGTTCTATATGTAAGGTACTGTATGTAAGACTGTTTATTAAAACTATTCTGCATACTCGACATTTTCAGCTTTTCTTCCTGAGCTGCATACAATTGTAAGCAAAAAAGAAGTGGTGGGATGCCTTCTGAGGATGTGTTAAACTGACAGCTGTCCAAAGATGGGTTATCTGGGAAAGACTTTGCAACCAGTGCATTGAACTTCTCATGATTAAAAAACCCATTCGTTACTGACAAGGGAAAGAAACTCCCTTACAGTCCCTGTCTGCTTTCTGTCTCACGTCTAAGGCGAGTTACCGCTCTCGATGTCCAAAGTAAATGTGAACCCCTGTAACGGAATGGTCACTATTGAAAAAGTCTTGCCACATAAAGCTTGTAGGTGTCACAGAGCTGCATGGAAGTTAGTTACAGAACTGTGACTGGCAGCTTCATAGTGCAGAGAGACCACAAGCTGAGGTGTTGCTGACATTTTTATAGCAACTTGACAAATAAAATACTCTGTTATGTAGTTGAATGCTTAAATAACTGCTTCAAACTGTATGACTAGCTGAGTGACCTGCTTGCTTTTGGATATGTGAGACACTTTGATCTATTACTGACTTGCTGCATATCCTTGGATGCAGTGCCATGTGTGCTGTGTAAGAGAAGTGTAAATGTAGAGGAAATGCTGTGAAGCAAAGTGGAGGGCGTTTACATATTCTCTAGTACAGCACACACGGTACAGTGTTACTCAGTGTGTACATGCGTGTGCTGTAATATAACTGTAAATGTTCCTGACACTGCAGGTGGACCCAGAGAGTCCAGCTGGGAGGACAGAGGTTTTGTTCTTAGTGCAGAGATAGAGGAATGGTGTCCTGAGAAAGAAATCCTTAGCTAGAGTTGCCCTTGCAGATGGAACTTGTCTTCTGTTTCTATGTGTAATGGTCTCTACATTTACATCAGTGTAAATGCCCTTTTCAGGACTGTGCTTGTAAAAACAATCTGCTTAGTACTTTTCTTATCCTCATTTCTTGTGTAGTCACGTACGGTAAAACTTCCTGCAGGCATTCATATCTTATCAGAAATACAGGCAGTGTCCTTATGGATGGTGCTGTGTGTCACCTGAACACTGCACAGACTTGTCAGAGTTTGCTTTCTCACATTGCCATGTTAGTCTGTGAATGTTCGTTTTGGTCCCAGTTCCTCAAGTGTTGGAATGCTTGGGATGATTTTGAAGTATTTAAAAGCAAGTCAAGTGCCATGGAAATGCTGTCTTACACAGAATGTAACCTGCACTCGAGCACTGTACTCATGTACCAGTCAAAGCCAATGTGATCTGGCTCATACCAGTATTGCTCCCAGATGGCCTTACTGAGAGGATCTTTCTCCTGTAAGCAGAATTTTCCATCTGCCTTCCTGCTTCCTCTGTCAATAAACCAGGGGTCTACACAGCATGTTAGCAGCATCGCTTGTCAGGATGTGGACTGCAGTTGTGTGCACTGTGTGACAGAGGAGGCAGACCCTCCATGAGGAAGGAATAGTATATGGCACTTGGTGTAAGGGCTGGTTTTGATAGGTGTGCACAAAAAGGTGACTTTTAATTTGCAGCCGCCTTATGTCTGAATAAGTTCTTAATAAATCAGGGAAATGCTGTTGTACTAGAAACCTCTCTCGAATTCACAAGGCTAAATGATAAATTGTGGGGCCTTGAAACGCTCAGTGTTTTGTCTTGAGTGGTAGTGTTTTACGTGGAGGTATTGGGGTGACTGTCTTCAAAGCCTTTTCCTTCATGTAACCATCTAGTGGGCATTGAATTGGAAATAATTGTGTGTGTTCAGTTGCAGTGATGGCAGTAGGACATCAGTATTGCGGTCATGAATGAAATGTAGTTGTTGATGACGCAGTCAGGTTGATGGGGCTGCTTGTGCTTCTGCTACAAACTGTAGGTAATTCAAGTCATATGGGATGGAATGGGTCAGAAGATGCTTCCAGCTGACTCTTCTGTTGGGTAGCTATAGATTAAGTAGTGCCCCTGGTTTGGATATTCTGGCTGTAGTGATGGATTTCACGGACTTGCTGAGTGGCAGAGAACTGAAACTATTCTTCTATGGATGCAGTCCTCTTGCATGCCTGGAATCCACCTGTCTCTTAATTTTGTCTCTGAGCTTCTGTGGGTGCTCCTTATGTGTTTATTCTTCAGTTTGCATCTGCTTCTTTTTTTCTTCAGCTTTCTGCACTCTGGCTTCTGTGATGCCTGGAAGGTTTTCCTTCTCTGCTCTCTTGCCCAGCCTTTGTGGCTGCTGTTCAAAGCAGTAGTAAGGAAAGGTGTCCTCAAGCCACAGTGTGTCCTATGAGCTGTGCACAGTTGATGTGCACCATGACCACAAGCTTGAGATGTTTTTGTTGCCTCCCTTTATTGAGTCTCTTCTGATCTTGTATAAGTGCTGATCTCTCAAGTCACTAGACTTCAATGGGCATTACAGCCAAACCCCTCTGGTACTGGTGGGCTCCAGCATTCCTTACCAGGCTGAAAGTTGAGCTGTAAAGGGGCCACTTAAACACAACAATAAAAATACCAAAGTATTTTAATGCTTGTAAAGTGGTGTATTTTTCCATTGTATTTGTAGGGAAACTGCAGCTGTTCTTCACTGAAACTTTACAAGACACAAGATCCTCAATGGAACTGGAGCTTAATGTAAAAATCAGCAACAGAAGTAGGGAGTGGAAAACACCCTGCAGTCAGGGGCTTCGTAGCGAGCAGTGTGCAGTCAGGCTGTCCTGACTGCCTTACCCTGCAGGAAGGAGTGGGGGACCCTTTCCAGGAGAACAAAATTATCTCCCCACCCCATTTTCTTAGAGTCTGGTGATCATGCACCATGGGCAGTGGTTAGATGGAGAGCGCTGATGTGTGAAGGGGCTGTGCACAATGGTGAATTTATTTGCCAACAGGACCCATCTGGGCTGGTTAGTTTAGAACACTGGAAGCACAGTTTTTCTCTGTAGTGCTCAGCAGTGTTACAGAGCATGCACCTTAATCTGGAGTGCTCCTTAAGGTCAGAAGCTGAATCACTTTTGCAATTCCTGTTGCTGTTCTCACCTTTTATTAGCTGATGTTTTTATTCAGTTTTACTGAGTCCATATGGCTTCAGGTGATCATTTTGCAGAGGATGTTTGAAATACTTCAGTAGTGGTTTTTATTACAGTGTGTTATGTCCTGGGCACTGGAGGTGGGGGTCTGTCTTTAGCAACAAGTATTATACACTATGTGTATATCTATTTCTATATAGAAAACAGATATGGCGCTTGTAACAGTGGTGAAAATACGCTGCACAGGGAGCACGTTCTGTGTTTGACAGCCATTCTGTTCCAGCCCGAACAACTCAAATAAACAATTGGACACCGCATGGAGAAAATGAATCTCTGTGAAAAATCGTTTGGGAATACTTTTCCATACACAGTGGGCTGCTTGTGTGTTGAGGGCAGAGGAGCCAGCCTTAGGCCATGGGCTAGGTAACTAAAGTTTCTTCAATTGCTGTTGACTTCAGCCAACAGCCTTTCTTTCTTTAAAACTGGCCAGAGCTGTCTCCATTCAGCTGTAGCCCCTTGCGTCACTGTCTTGTCACTAAACGCTCTCAGAGAGGCAGCAGTACACTTACTCTCTTCTGTGAGAGAGGCAAAGTACTTTCCTCTGAGATTTGTTTTTTGGAAATAGCAATAATGTTGACTGCATTCTAATTCCCACAATAGAAGTCTGTTGAGCTTGTGTGCCTGGGCAAGCATTCAGTGGCCTCTCATGTTGGTGAACTGGTGAGCGCCTGTGTGTGCTCTACAGCGTGAGGGGATCTCCAGCTGCATTTCCAGCCTGTAGTCAGTAAGTTGTGTGGGGTCACCAGTGCTCATCTAGATGCAAACACTGCAAAGCTTTAGGCAGTCTGTGATTGTGTTTTACACTGTAGACAAACCAGTAAATGATTTGCAGTACTGACTTACTGTCAGTCAAAGTAATAAGATCTCTCTTCCTGAACTACTGTGTTGTTTAACAATTGCAGGGGTTGTGTTTCTCAGTACTCTCAGTTCTTAGAAGATGTTCTCCCACAATGCAGTCTCAGTGATGGCACCTCTTGTGGGCAGACAGACCTGCCTTCTGAGGGGGTTTTAGTCTTGGCCTTGGTACAATGACAGTGCAAAATGACTTCAACTTGCCTGTGGTGCTTCATTTTAATATTGCCTACAGGCCACTGTTCGGGCAAAGAAGTCAGCAACCAATGCTCTGAGTTCTTCTCCTCAGTGTCCTTATGGGCCAGGGCATAAACGACAACCAGCAGATGAATGAAGTTGGACAGACTCCTGGTGAGTTATTAATGCAGACAGAAATTGCTTTGCTGTCCCAGCAAACACGTGTGACCGGAAATGTGAAACAAATCTCAGCCTTTTCATGCTGAAACACATGTTTGGTTGTTATTGAAATGGCAGTCTCAACACTGTCTCTCAAGTTGAAGATACAAGGACAACTTCAGATCTTGAAGTAGTGAACTGAAGTGCTCTTTCTGATTAACAGACTGAGTAAAGAAGAGGTTTCCTGAGTCAGACCAAATATTTTGCCAGTCTAGTGTCTTGTCTTTGGTACAAACACAGCATCAGCATCTGTAGGAACATGCTGAGCTGTACAAATCGGTGATTTCCTTAAGGTATCTTTCACTTTGGGTAAAATGAGTTTTCCTTTACTGAAATCTTTACGAAGACCATCTGTTCCATCAGTTGCTGATTCGCTGACTGATCTTTGGTCTGTGAGTTTAACTCATCTTCATTTTGTTCCTGTCTGTCCACAGTATCAGGTGGCATCCTGAATCCCACAGCGTTGCTGTGTGGCAGAAAGTGGTGGTTGTCCTTGAACTTGCTTTCTGAGCCCATTTATGTGTCATATGAGGAATGGCTGAGGGATCTAGGGTTGTTCAGCCTGGAGAAGAGGAGATGGAGGGGACTGTACCTTGCTCTCTACAACTACTTGCAAGTAGTTGTAGAGAGGTGGGAATTGGTCTGTTTTCTCTAGTGGCCAGTGATAGGATGGGGGGCGGGGGGGGAGGGCAGGAAATGGCCTTACGCTGTGCCAGGGGAGGTTCCAGTTGGACGTCAGGAGGAATTTCTTTCCTGAAAGGGCTGTCAGGCACTGGAACAGTCTGCCCAGGGAGGAGGTTGAGTCCCCATCCCTGGAGATGTTGAGGAGACAGGTTTGCGTTGGGGGAATAGGGTTTAGTTGTGTCGATAGGGCAAGGAAAAGGTTGGTCTTGATGATCTTGAAGGTCTCTTCCAGACAAAACTATTCTAAGATTCATCGACTCTGTTGTCCTGAGTTCAAAGAAGGTTAATACACTACTCTGCATTGACAAAAAGACCAGAAGTAGTTTCTTCCTACCAATACCAGAAGCTGGGCATCCAGTTCCTGTCCTCCTGGTGGTGCCTTTTCTTGCTGCACTCCCTTGCTTTTGTCAAACATTGGATCAATTAAGCATGCACATCTATCCTCTGTGCCACTGTGGGCTGCAGTGACTTCTGATTGGGGTTTCAAACCCATCTATAGCCCAAATGTTGGAATAAAATAAAAGATTTTCCACCTTGCATCACAGTGGTGCTGTTAGAGAGAGGAAACTCCTATCTCCAATGCACAAGTAAGAAAAAGTCATTTTCACCTGTTGTGAAACAGTTCCTTTCTACAGGGACAAAGGCATATCCATCCCCATGTACTTGCATGGGTTTCTTTACCGTCTTTCATCACCAAGGCACTCTGCCAGTTGGTCAATGGTAACACAAAAAGTCATCAGCCCACTTTTGAATGAGCCCAGCATAGTGCAGATATTGCTGGAATTTCCCCATCGTTCTTTCAGTCTGAAGATCTTGTCACAGAGCAAGTGAAACTGGTGTCATCTGGTGGGGCTGTGCCTATGCCCTTGTCATCTTTTGGTTTTACACAACATAAGGACCTTTTAAAACTGAATCAGAGATGATAGATGTTTCACAGGGTCTTGTCTGTGCCGAAGCCGTATGAAGAACATTGAGACAGATGTCTCCTGCTTGGGATGTGAGAGTCCTCCCCTGTCCCTGACTGCAGCAAGTTATTGACAAATGGATGTAAGTCTGTCTTTCCATCATTTCCTTCGAATGTGCAAGAAGATTGCCCAGCTCTGGCGATTTGTCCAGCACAGAAAAGCAGTTTATTTTTTAAAAATAAATGAACTTATTGATGTGAGATCACTGGGCAGCATTTCCAGTTCTTAATAATTTTACTTCCAATTTGCTGCCTCATTGCACGGGTTCCTCACATTTGTTTCTTAAACTAAGGTTGACTTCTCAGGCTCAAGTTTTACTTGGGTGAGAACAGCCTTTCTGTGGGTATCGATGTTTGTGTGTGCATCTGCAGGAATCTTTTACCCTGGGCTTTTTCAGATGTAAAACCTGCAGTTGCACCGTCAGTCTTTCCTGCTAAGCAATTTTATGTAAAACTAAACCAATGAGTAAAGGGCCTGCTGAGCTCTGTGATTGCAGTGTTTTACCATGCTCCTGCTTTTCCTTTTCCCAGCAATCAAAATCTAGACTTCAGTAGCTTCCTGCCAGTGAGTACAACAACTGAAGCCCTCCTTTCCAGCACCAGAGCAATGAGGTTGGAGACATTAGCATTAAGACTGTATTGGCCACAGCGATGTCTCCAGCCTACTCCTGTTCTCTCTTTCACTGCTAAGCTAGTGTAAGGTGTTCTTCCATTCTTTTCCCAGGTGCTAAAAATAGAGATCAATTCAACTGTCTCTGCACTGAAGGCTGTGCAGTGGGGCTTTTCTTTATTTCAGTTTGTCCAGCCATAGACAAGTGCTTTTTTTTCTCTGAATTTTGGCTGCTCTGTAAACTTTTCTCTTTCCATTTTAATCCACAGGCTGTTACACCCCCTTGAACTCGTGTGTGCTGAGATGCCACCTCGGTTTGATGCACACATACAAGAGGGCTAAGTGATACCAGTTGCCAAAACTCCCTTTCTCGCTTTGTTTTCTAAGAGACTTTTAAAACTTGGCTGTTCTTCCCAAGTCACTTAGTTCAGAGGTGCTTTTCTGTTTCTGAAGGCAATAAAAATAACCTTGGGAATCAGCACTGTGTCTGTAGTGCAGATTTGTGATGCTTTGCATCGCCTCCCCTGGGTGTGTTTAAAAGCTGTGTAGGTAGGGAGCTTGAGGACATGGTTTAGCAGTGGGCTTGGGGCAGTTGGGCTAATGGTTGGAGTCAATGATCATGAAGGTCTTTTTCCACCTAAGCAGTTCTATGATTCTTTCTGTTAGTAGAATCACAGAACCATAGAACAGCCAGGGCGGGAAGGGACCTTAAAGATCATCTAGTTCCAACCCCCCTGCAGAGGCAGGGACACCTTCTCTAGATCCAATTACTCAGGGCCCCATCCAACCTGGCCTTCAACACTTCCAGGGATGGGGCAGCCGCAATTTTCATGGGCAACCGTTGATTCTTTGATTCTTCCTTGGTTTCCTGTCTGCCCTGCTCTTTTATTAGCTACTAATGAGATTGGGTAGCAGAGATTAAAATGAAAAGCTATCTTGATGAGCTTCCTTCTCTCTCCAGTTGCTGTGGAAGGAAGTGCCACTCACTTTGAAATGTCTAGAACAGACTTGTGCTGCTGTTTAAGATCCCATTTACCACACAACCAAACTCTGCAGCACTGCAGTGGTCTGCAGCCCACACAGAAGGATGCCTGGCTCACTGTTGGCACAGCCTGCTCTATAACAAGTATCACCTGAGTTTCTAGACTGTCTAGACCAACCCACTAATCGCCAGTGAGTGCTGCTGACACTTTTTCTTGAACTCAGCCAAATTCCAGCCTCAAATGTGCATTTCTGTTATGATTTAATTAATTATTCTGTGCCCACTTGTTCAGCTTTTGCCCAAGTGAGGGCGAGTTCTCATTATTCCTACTGCAAGTAAATGCTGACCATCATAAGAGGAGGGCAAGAAAGATGGAATACGTTGGAATATCACCAGGAAATTAGGTTTCTGATTTTTTTTTTTGGGGCCAAGGATCTTGTATGAGTTTAGTACCAAAATCTTGGCTTTAGAAGCTTAATGGTTGCGCTGGTCTTGCACCTGGAGAATGAAGCCCAAGAGGCTAAGCTGCTTCCCATCAAATCGTTGGCTGTACTAAATGTCCATAGTGAAAGTGGGAGTGAAAACAAACAGCTGAATGCAGTTCACTCTGCCCCTCAATTCCCTTCATTGTCAGTGGACCTGTTTTTCACCTCATAGAAAAACAGGTTATGGCGTGTCTTTGCTCCTGGTGCTGCAGTGCTTGGAGCTCTGACTGCCCCATCCTCTCTGTGGGCCAGGCTCTGCAGAAAGACAAAGAAGTGTGTTTGTGATACAGAGCAGTGTGGCTGCATCACAGCACAGGAGAGAGCTGTCCGCTCTCCTCTCCATTGAGCAAGCTCAGCAGTGCTACTTGGAGTGGGGCTGAGATCTGGCTGAGGAGAACCCTGGGGGTCATTCCAGATGAACAGGCCTCTTGTGCATTTCTCAGAAGCATCATATGCGTCACCCGCCCGATTCCTTGGCCAGTCAACTGGCACACAACTGAGCCCATGAGCACAATGGTTGCTATAAAAAGGCGGCTGAAGGCTGTGTGGGGTGGGCATAGGGCTGCCTCACTGACAGAGGGGAATGGAGCTCTCTCATCACAAGATGGGCTCCATCCCATTTTGCACCCTTCTCTGCTGCTTTGTCAGCATGGCAGCAGCCAATATCTTTGGTAAGTACACCGGTCCTTTTGCTTTGCTAGTGTCCAGTTGTGATTGTGCTCCTGTGATCGTTGTGCCTGTTCTGATGAAGTATGTTGTGATCTTGAGTCTCACACACTGCAAGCAGCCAGCAGTTGTGTGCTGTGCAAGCTGAGTCTGGGCCTCAGGCTCAGTATTAAGCTCTAAGGATGTTTCAGTGGTCAGAGTTATCAGGGTTTGGGCTGGAAAGAAGCATTTTCTGGAAGAACAGACTGGGCTAGAGAAGGAGCTCTGTTAAGAAGAGGTGTTGCTGCAGGGTTGTGAAGGTTCTAAGGTTGTATCTTCTACTTGTATGCCTCATCATCCAGTTTAGGCTTTCACTTGGGGATACTGGATTGCCTGAGTGTTATCCCCAGTTCTTTGGTCTGAGTTTGATGGTTCTGCACAACTTGTTGTTCTGTGAACTTGAACTGTTCAAGCAATTTGAATCACTGAAGCAGACTTTTAACTCAGACGCCTGAGTATAGTACTTGGGAATCACCACCCATCCCTGACAAACTGGCTTAGCATCACATTTGAGATGAACATGGTGAGGTTTGCCTCTCTGTGGATGTCTGTAACTGAGCTAGCAAAAAATCCCTTTGCCATCTCATTTTCACAATGGGCTTAAGGAGACACCATAAAAACTCATGGACAGAAGGGACTAAGAAGTCTTAGATGTGCAGGAACCATCTGTGGATAAAGAAGTCCCTGAGCTGTAAATTACTAGAGGCATAAAGTACTCAGAATACTTGGAATGTATTTTCACTACTGCATGTGGTCATGCTCAGACCAAACACGGATGAAGTTAACCTTTACTCTAAATCTCTGTAGCTACAGTTTTGTTTGTTTTCTATACTACTGTAGAACTAGACAACAGTCTTTAGAGCATGACGTTCATCATGCTTGAGGATGGTGTCAGAGCAAGTAATCTGTTCTGTAAAAAAGAACCTGCTGCATTTCATTATTCTCCTACAAGAGCACCTGCATGTGGTTTAGTGTGCACTGGGAACTGAAGAACTGACTCTTTTCTTGCTAGGTGCTTCAGTACTTTCTGGCTTGCCCAGTAAAACTTGTGAAGTGCTGTTAATACAAATTAGTCTGATCTTAACAGCAAGGTGTTGATTCTTTTTAGGTCTTTAATGAGATTAAGGAGCAATGCGTCTCCTTTTGGTGGAATAGTGAATGACTTTGCTTCAGTAAAGAATAAATTCTCAGGGACATTAGTAGTGATTGGTTGTGGTGGAGGGCTGTCTATGGTGAGAAGCAGAACTAACTCTGACTAAGGAAAGTACCACGGCTACCAGAACAGACCTGAAAGTGCTGAAATACAGGCCTGGAAGAAGGGCTCATGTCCATCTCCATCAGGTTCTTACTCTGCAGCTGGCAGCACAGTGGATTTGTTCAGTGCCTCCCGATGCTGTCCCATGCAGAAACACGCTCGAGGGCAACCAGGGAGGACCCATGGACATGGGGCTGTTACCACACAGTGTTGGTGCTATCAGGGTTTGGATAAGGACAGGCTTGTGGTGAATCTACCCTTACGTGTCTGCCTTCTCCCTATTTGCAGAGTATCAGACAGATTCACAGCCATTACGTCCATGTGAACTTCAGAGGGAAAAGGCTTTTTCAGGAGGAGAAGCCTATGTTCCACAGTGCTCGGAAGATGGCCAGTTCAGGTAGTTCATCCCTGCTTTTATGCTGTTGGAATACATGTTGCCCTTTTATTAGTGATCAAAGCCTTAGCCTCTATTTTGAAGGGATGCCATACTGGTTGACTGGAAGGTGGGGGCTATAGGACACTGGAAGTGACTTTATTAAGCCATACTGCAGATCCACCCTCTCCTGAATGAAATCCCTGGTGCTGGAAGTAAATTCTGGGTTAAGAGGTCAACCTAAGATGCATTGTCTCCCCATCACAGTACTATTTGCATGTTAAATAATTTGTGCATGTTGTTGTGTAATGCAGCTGCTGCCTTCCTCCTCATGCTTATGGCCTGTGGTCAGAGCCAGCTGGTGTAGCTGAGACAAGGTGACTTACCCAGCCTGCTGCAAGTGGCACAGTTGGGTTTCCTTCTAAAGGCAGTAAAAGAACTGAAAAATACATGGAGAACATGAGAGAGCAGCATGTTGTTTGAGGATGTTAAGAGTTAAGGAGTTGAAGCTGATGGGAAGTACAGATCCTAGTCTTCCCTACTATTAACCTATTGCTGCATAAGGTGAGGTCTGGGAGCTTTGACCACTCTACATTCAACTTAGAATATGTCTCCGAAAGCATGGTATGCTGAGAATCAGGGTTCTGGGCAGCCTGCCTGCTTCCTGAATGACTTCAGAACACTTACCTGCAATTCCTCAAGACTCCAGAGAGTGACTAGAATTAGATGCTCCCATCAGGAAGAGTCAGAGTCACCAAAACCAAAGCCCTGTACGATTCCACTATTCGTGGAATTCAAGTATTTGAACTTGTTTGGTTTACTTGATGTTTTTGCTTGTGTCCTGTATGGACTGAGGACTCTGTCGCTAGCAAAATGTGCTACTTGTGATTGCATACAGGACAGTTCAGTGCAGTAGGGATGGCCTGTCCTGTTGGTGTGTGGATGAGAATGGCATCGAGGTATCTGGCACCAAAGAGAATGGATATCCAGTATCTTGTAAGTCACAAGTTTCTATTTTTGTCTAGATTGGGTAAAGAACCATTTCAATCCAAATTTGAACTTCTGAAATCAAGCACAGGTTACCCTCAGAATTTAATGGATTCTAGCTTCATGTAATTAGTGGGGTCTTTTTAGTGGGAGATCTGTAATTGTCTCAATAAATTATTCAGTGCCCCACAAGCACCTTTGGCTAACAGTGCCCCTCTCTGGTACCACAGGTTTATCCTTCTGCCAGCTGCAAAAGCAGAGGCTCTTGGTGAGTCGATACATCAACAGCAGCAGCATCTCCTACATCCCTCAGTGCCTGGATTCTGGGGCTTTCGACGCGGTGCAGTGTGACGTGAAGCTGGGTCAGTGCTGGTGTGTAGATTCGGAAGGAATGGAGATTTATGGCACCAGGCAGAAAGGAAAGCCAGCACGGTGTAAGTGATATGCAATCTAATGGTGAAAGGTTTGGTGTGAAAGATGGGTGGTTGCTCAGAAACTTGGACACCGCCAGCCTACATTTATCCTATAAAAGGATAAGTGCTTATTGGAGGCATTTAAGTCCCTATTTTGTAGAATCATAGAATAACTCAAGTTAGAAGGGACCCATAAACACCATTGGGTCCAACTCCCTGCTCTTTGTAAAGAACAGTACAAGGCACCCAGGTAGCCATGTTCAAATAATGGGGTGGCTATTCGGCTCTTTGTGGGAAGTTAAAACATCAATTAAAAATACTTTTGTTTCCCCCCAGGTCCGGGGAACTGTGAGATCCGAGATCGTCGCATTCTGCATGGGTTTGGGGAGAAGAGCCCCCCCCAGTGCTCTGCAGATGGAGATTTTCTGCCTGTCCAGTGCAAGTTTGTCAACACTACAGACATGATGTTTTTTGATCTCATTCATAGTTACAACAGGTAAGAGCTCTGGCTTCCGAAACAGGAGCACAGTCCTGTGTGCCTCTCCAAGTCCTACTGCTTTTTTTTTTCCCTACATGAAGCTCTTCTGTTGTTGCACAGGAGGCTGTTTTCTATTCATGAATGGAGCAAGTGAAAAAATCTTTTTCTTCTTAATTAAATTTGCTGATTTAGAAAGAGCTGATCTTCCATCTCTGCAGTCCCATACACTGCAATTCTATGACTGCCTTGTGACCTGTAGCTGGAGAAGTAGTCGGGGATACTTATCAGACAGACACACACCAACAACATAGACAAATGGGCAAGGAAAAGAAAAATTCAGAGGCACAGATGGGATAGGAAAGATTATTCCATATGGGAGATGAAAACAGATGGACAAGTGGAAACCTGGAGCGAGCAAGTTCTACATGATGACGGGAAACTCTCATCCATTTAGGCAGTGCCAGGGTTGCTCACACGGGTGAACCAGCAAGTGAGGAGCAGGCCTTGGGTGGTTGGAGAGGGCCAGGGAACGCTCCAACACGCTGGATCAAATCTTTGTCTGGAGGAACAAGAAGCCATTGCCCTGTGGAGAGGCTGGGAATTAATGGCCACGTGAAGAAACAAGGGATGGGCGAGGAGAACCGTGGGGAGAGGAGCTAGTTTTGGTGCAGATATTCAGACTCTCCAGAGAAACCCTTGGGTCTCTCAAGAAGTGCTGTTATCTTGGCATCTCAGTCAACAAATGGCCCCAGTGGAGGGCACTGGAGTAGATGTAATATCTTCTCCTGACTTGGCTCTGTAGCTGCAAAGGCGTTTTGTTGTAAATGTCAGGTTGGCTGTTTTGAGGGTTTTCTTTTTCAATTTAAGCAGAGCTGAAAGGCAGCCCCAAAAGCAGAGTGCAAGTCTGCCAGGGCTTTGGGACAGGTTAGTCTGGCAAGAGCAAATAATCTGACTGTTTCGTTTGTGGGCCTGTGGAGTGTGGAAATTTGAAAAGAGCAACTACAGAGGAGAAAGCAGTACTTTAAATTGACTGTTCCCCCCTCTCCCCCCACCCCCATTGGGAGATTTGTCTGCAATGATTGGGTTTGTCTGGTTTCCATGTCATGTAATTAATCACATCAGGATCATTGGACTCTAAGCAATCTACCTCAGTATTATGGCGTTGACTGAACTCATTTCCATTGTATCTGAGTGGTTTGGGCCATGAATATATTTATTTTCACGTTGTTGCTGACTGAATTGTCATTATTCCATCCCATAAAGAGGAGGCCAGAGTACAGAGTTGAAGGGATGAGTCCAACAGCAAAGGACTAGAGCAGAGCAGGTATTTTAACCCATATTTAATGTATGTGGAGCCACTGGAGTAACTGTCTTTGGTTCCACAGGTTGAGTTTTGGAATCTAGCCTTGTCACACTAACTTGCTCTGCTCTTTCATAAATATTCCAGACTAAATCAGTGTGTTAAAAAATTGTAAATGGAGAAATTCAGAAGCTTGGAGCTAAAGACTTTTCAGAGAGAAAGATTTTTGGAAAGAAAGATGACCCCAAATGTCCCGCCTCACCCTGATGGCTTGGATGGGCAGCCATACAGAAAGCCCTGCAGTGGATTGATGGGAATGATTAACAAATCCAAAGTGAAGGAGGGTCTTTTTTACCTTCTTGCTGTAATTGTCATCAGACTGAAGACCTTTTGTCAGTGTTTTTATCACAGCTCACTGGAGGTTCTGCCTTATTATGCATTTTTTTTGTTTGTGGCAGAAAACCCCATAGTTTGCTTTTCTCCTCTTGTTTCTGAATAGTCAGTGTGAAAGGCAGCTACAACTTGAGCTGCACATTTGACACAGGGAAGGGGTTACCTGCAAGTCTGCTTTGGAAGATCAGTAATGGTTTGTCTTTTCTGGAAGCCAAGAGACTCACAGTTTGAAGAAAAGGTTGACGTCCTCATTTTTACGTTCCCATGTTTCTGGGTGTGAGCATTCCTGTTGCACTGTCAATTTCTCAATAATTTAAAAGTTGTCTTGGCTTCAGCCTTGGTTTAGGACTGGGTCTAACAGGTGAGGTGAGTTATTGCTGTTCATCTTGAGTGTTGTGAACAAAAAGATGCTGAGAAAAGAAGCAGTAGGAAGAGATTGTTCAGAGTAAGATGAGAAAAAGTTCTGTCCTTTGGTTTGTGCAGGTGTAACTTGTACTTTATTTTGCTGTTGACAGATATGACAGGATATGAGTGCACACCTGCCCTGTACAGGAGCAGGATAATTCTGCATGGAACTTTTTCATAGTAGGGATGAAAGAAAACAGCAAGCAGAATTATTTCATTGCATCCTGTTTCACTCAGTGAGATGCTGAGCTCTGAGGACATGAGCAGTAGGGAGGGCTGCCTTTGGCTGTAAGAGCACTGATGTCGTAAGAGGAGAAAAGATCACATTCCTGATCATGATAATTATGGGAAGAAGAAAGGTCTTGAAATACTCCGAGGTATTTATGTTTGTGTGTACACTGAAGACCATACAGAGATGTTTTGAGTGTTTATACCTTAAATTGCATTGGTTTTAATGCTGACGGAAGTCCCTTTGTGCCCTCGAGTTCGATGTCTAACTGCTTTCCACATGCCACTTTGCTTTCAGTGTGCCATTTGCAGAGCAGACCTCCTTGTTGCTAGGTTTTAGAGCTGGAACACCAGATCTTTGTTGTATGTCAGGGTAAAGACATACAAGTTGTATATTGGGTAGAGACATACATGTTTCACAGACATGTATGTCTGTAAAAGAATATGATTGTTTTGGAACTTGAATCTAGAAAAACTTACCTTCTCTTTGCTGGGAGAAACCCTAAAGTGTTTGTCAGTTAAGATCACATTTATTAAGCTTTTTCCCAACTCAGATCCTATTACGTTTCCTTATTGGACCACTGCTTTGCTGGAATCACAGAATCACAGAATCACAGAATCATCATGGCTGGAAAGGACCTCCAGGGTCATCGAGTCCAACCTTTATCC
>JAOXOE010026676.1:0-20837 GCA_028565055.1 Phoeniculus purpureus
TGTGGAGTCTCCTTCACTGGAGATGTTTAAAACCCACCTGGATGTGTTCCTGTGTGACTTGGTCTAGGTGATCCTGCTGTGACGGGGGATTGGACTGGATGATCTTTTGAGGTCCCTTCCAATCCCTAATGATTCTATTGACTGGACTAGATGATCTTTCATGGTCCCTTTCAGTCCCTGGTGCTCTGTGATGCTGTGATTCTATGATTGGACTAGATGATCTTTCACGGTCCCTTCCAAGCCCTAATGTTCTGTGATTCTGCGGCAACTTGGTCTAGGGGATCCTACTCTGGCAGAGGGATTGGACTGGATGACCTTTCGAGGTCCCTTCCAAGCCCTAATGTTCTGCGATGAGAAACACCGAGAGGACAGACAGGGCAGACGGCTCGCTGCTTCTTCTAGAACAGACATCAGGCAGGGGGAGGGCTGCACAAAGTAGCAGGAGCCAAATTGGAAAGCAGATGTTTCTCCCTGTAAGTCTGTGAGCTCTGAGCTGCTGGACAAAGGACGCAGCCACTGCTAAAAGTTCACGAGAGCTCGAGGGAGTCTGGGAAAGTTCAGGGTAAAGGAATCCACTGTGAGTTGTTAAACAGACAGAAAATAGACTCAGCTCACAAAGTCCCCTGGCTAAAGAGATTCAGAAACAGGGACAGAGAAACAAAGACTTGCCCCATCATCTCAGTGTTCACCCACAGCTACTGCTGGAGACGGAATACTGACCCCGATGGAGTCTGTCTGCCCCAATACAGAAGGAGTGGGAGACAGCAGGTCATGAACAGTCTGTACCTTTGAACCAGCAAGTTGGTCCTGTAGCACCACCTTTGTGAAGACAACGAGCCTCCTCTAGCTTGGAGCCTGGGAGCTAGACACTGGTGCCTCAGCATAAGGAGGAGCAAACAAGGAATGTGAATGTTTACGTTTCGGAGTAGCAGAGCATGCAAAAACAACCCCTAGTGAAAGAATACATCCTTCTGTGCCTCACAGCACAGAATGTCAAGGGGCTTGGAGAAACTGACCTGCCAGTCTCATGAGAAAGGCTCTGTGGCTCAGGTCCAGGCCATAAGTTCCCCGATTGTGGAGAATAATCGCCACTTTGTGCACCAGCTGCATTCAGTCGCCCGTTCTAGGACTTGCTTAGTCAAATGGGCTTGGGGAAGGGACAATTGCCATAGCAACGGGATCTTCTTAGAAAAGCAGCAGGAGCTGTGCCGGCTCACATCCCACTTCAGCTTCTCCTGCCCTGCTGGGGTTTTCAGACTGATCTGATCCTGTTTCTGCCAACTATCTCGGGGGCTGCCTCGGTCAGCTACCCCAAGAGCAGCACTGCACAGCTCAGGCTGTGCTGTAAGTGCCTCAGCTTGCCAGGAATCCCCTCAGAAAATAACTCCCAGTGGCAGCAAGAGGCGATGACATTTCTGTGGCTGCAGCACAGCAGTCAGTGACCTGGTAAGAAAGCTGGGTCATGTCTCTCAGATAGTGGTGGGAAAGTAGAGCAACACGGGCTTGTCGAGGCTCCACTGAAAAGATGAAGACACGTAAGACTGGAGGGGACTTCCAGCCACTCCCGTCCCTGGCTGGGTCAGATCAGCACATCAGACAATCTCCTTTCTCCGTGGAAAGCTCCCACTTCAAATACTCCGTGCTTTTCCCTCTCCCAGCCCTTACATTTGGAGCTCACAGTGGTTTTGGCAGTCAGGGTGACAACATTCTCACGTGGGACTTCTGAAGTGAAAATCAAGCTGAATCTTTCTCGAAGGTTGATCATAAATGGCTCTAATTAAAAGCACTGAACTGTTGGTCACTGGCTTCATTGCCTTTCATCTTCTTTCCTATTACTCTTATTTTTGTAATGGGATAAGAAGAGAACGGCCTCAGAGCAGCAATTAGTGTCATTCAGCCCTATCCTCTGCATGCTTCGCCCCACAGAGCCAGCAAACACCTAAGAGATGTTATTCCTGCAGCATCCCTAAGGCCTCTAGGGTGAAAACAAACACTTAAAATACAGTTTTGCTGAAGATGAACACTGCAGCCCAGTCAAGGTGATTGCAAATGTAGCCTAACATCTAGAAACAGTAGTGTTTTGCCAGTGACACCAAAAGGCAGCGTTGCTTTGGGGAGGAAAAAGGAGCACTTGATGGGGTGAGGGTGCAGCGTGCTTGGCAGTGCAGAGGACGACTGGATTTATACCACTGTGCATTAAGTTTGGGTTTATCTTGGTCAGTTCTCCACAAAACACTTGACTGCAGCATCCCGAGAGGCTCCTATCCAAAGTTTAAGAGACAACCAGTGTCGTGTATACATGGCCATCGAACAGACATGCTGCTGTTGTCCACACTTGTTACTCGCTTGGGGCACCCAGCAGAGGGGTCTGGAGGCACCCAGCAGAGGGGTCTCGGGGCACCCATGAACACAGGCTAGCACACCGCCAGCTTCAGAAAGGGCTACCACAGGGCACCAAAGGCTACAGAGAACCCGCACTCTGCTCAGCAGCTCCTTCAGAAACCCCCATGCTGCGCTCTACAGAGGTTGCTTGCCAGCTGGCTGCAGACAAACGCAGAGCAGATGTAGAAAAGCTAAACCATCCTGAAACAGAGGTGCTGTGTGAAAAAAAACCTCCCTGCAGTGAGGCTGTAAGGAAAAGAAAAGGCGAGTGCTTCGATGCATCGGAAGCTCAGACTGCCACCGTGATTTCAGAAAACAGGAGACAGACGGACCTGCTAGCTCCCAAACCACACTAAACCACCAGCATATTGGTTTTGCAGAGAAGAAGTTTCAGTCTCCCGGATTTTCCTTGTGACAATTGGGTATGTTTGTGTGGAACATACTGGAACCATCAGAGCCAGGAGATGAAAAGCCTGCAGCCGCTCTGACAAGTGTTGGCAAACAGAGCTGTCAAGGAAGGATAACGACTTCATAGCCACAAAGCCCTTTGCATCCCGATAGAACCCAGAGTGCTTCACAATGGTTGCTAATGGATTATGCACACACATGAATCACTTTGCCCATGACCGAAATGGAGTGGCTTGAGGAGCGAACTGTTTAGCAGCACTTAGCAACGCTCCAGCACAGTTTAGCGCAGGATCCAGCTGCGGGTCCAAGAGAAATTTGGGAAGGCGGGATGTGGTTATCTGCACTGCAATCTGCCCAGGGTGCTGGGTCACATCACCCCTCCTCCAGCCACCGACGGAAACACGGACACCATCAGCACCAGTGCTCTGTCACGGTGGGAAGACGACAGCGTAGCTTTGTGGCCCGATTTCATCAGGCTCCAGGACTGCAGGCTTAGCCAGGTTTTGTCCAGCAGAGAACAAGTCACTGCAGGGACACATGCAGCTGTCAAGGTCAGGGTTAATCACGGGCTGTTACAGCCTGGAAGGGACCTCGAAGATCATCTAAGTCCAAACCCCTCTGCTGAAGGGTCACACCTGACTGTCTCCCATCCAAGCACAAACCAGGCCCAACCCTGCTGAGCTAAATCCAACATTCTATCTCCACGTCTCTTCACCCACTCCTCTGGGCAAGCCCCACCTGAAAGATGGCAGCTCAGCCTGAAGAGTACCCCTTGGTAACATAACACTTGGGTGATAGTGCACGGGAAAGGTACTTGGCTGACACTGCATGGGAGCAAAGCAGCTCATACTTCCTCCAGCACCTGTCCTTGGAGAGAAATCTCTGCTTGATCCTATTAAACTTGTGAAAGAAGGAGCAGAAATAATTTAAAATCATACAAGCAAAACAAAAATAGGTTGAAGACAGCAGTGCAGAAGTGATGGGGAAGTGCCTCTTCTTGTTCTTCCTGGTTTTTGGGTGGGTTTTTCTGGAGTTGCAGGTACTGAAATGCTTCTTACTGCAGTGAAGACGATACTGGCTTCACCGCACGTGAGGAAGCTGAGCCACTAAAGGTCAGAGTCCCAGGTTTCTGGTGCTTCTTGAGAAGCCACCTAGGGACAACGAAGCAATCAGAGACACCAGCAATCAGGGCTGGCCTCTTCCCTGGGGAAGCAGGGTTGGACACTTGGAGCCAGGCACCATCAAGAGCATGTAGAGCCCATTCTGAACATTGTGAAGCTCAGCAGCTGAAGCAAAGGTCGGAGCTCCAGATTTCTGAGGCATTCTTCAGCAAGGACAGTGATCTTCAGTGTTGCCACTACTAGTGACACACTTGGAAGAATCAGAGCTTTTAGGAAGACAATTTTATGTTTACACAGATAAAGCAGCACTAGGTAAACAGACACACTTGTACACAGTCAGTGTAATGGTGGACAACCACAATTAGCACCTGAAAAATCACAGACTCACAGAACGTTAGGGATTGGAAGGGACCCTGAAACACCATCTGGTCCAATCCTCCTGCCACAGCAGGACCACCTAGACCAAGTCGCACAGGAACATACCACAGAATCACAGAACTTCAGGGATTGGAAGGGACCTCAAAAGATCATCTAGTCCAATCCCCTGTCACAGCAGCATCACCTAGACCAAGCTGCACATCCTGCTGTCCACCTTGATGCCCAGCTCCCTTTCTCCACAAAGGGCACCACAGGTCTTTGTGACTTTAGATTTAGAAGCCTTGGAAATGCTATCAAAGATCAGGGACCAAAATAATGTATTTTTACAACTAGTCTATGTCACAGCCAAACGCGTGTGGAAACGCTTTCTTCCTGCATGCGAGTGGGTTTTCTGCTGCTGCTGCTTCTTTTGATGAGTTAGCTCAAGGAAAGACAAGTGATGTCCACATGGGCTGTGATGCGAATGCCCATCGGATCTGGCTGCGGGGAAGCCAGCACGTACTAAGACAATGGTCAGAGCGCCGCCTTGTGGACAACTTGAGAAGACAACTAGACGAGGCCATGCGATGGCCTCACTGCAGCACATGGGACCTGTGCAGGGTTTACATCACTGTTCTCGAAATATTTTCCTCATCCTCCCCTAGCAGTAAAAACTCCTGAACATGCTCTCCCAAGCAGATGTTTATGGGTTTACTTAGAAGTCAACTACACGTAACCACTGTTATAAATACACGTATGTTATAAAACCATGTATGTTATAAAACGCAGAACATATAAAGGAGAAGAGGATGAAATAGAGAATAATTTGTAATTTAAACACTAACAAAACCAAACCCTCCCTTACTAACAATATGTATTTATAATATTGTGAGAGAAATGTGATTTAATGTGCTACTTTATTTTTTAAAATCAAAGAATACTAGGGATTGGAAGGGACCTCAAATGATCATGTGGTCCAATCCCCCACCAGCAATCAACAACTTCCAGGTCTACTTCTGTGAAGCTTCTTTCCAGCCACTCTCCCCCCACACCTGTAACACTGCACTGGGTTGTTGTGACCCAAATGCAGGACCCAGCCCTTGGCCTTGTTGAAGCTCATGCAATTAGCCTTGATCCATCGATCCAGCCCATCCAGATCTCTCTGTAGGGCCTCTCTACCCTCAAGCAGATCAACACACCTGCTCAACTTGGTGCCACCTGCAAACTTACTGAGGATGCACTCAACCCCCTCATCAAAACAACAAATAAATACACTAAACAGGAGTAGCCCCAACACCGAGCCCTGAGGGACACCACCTGTGACCAGTCACCAACTGGATTTAACTCAATTTAACACTAGTCTTTGGGTCCAACCTTCCAGCTGGTGTTTTACCCTCCAACACATGGGCAGCCAGAATTTTTACAAGAATGCCATAGGAGCCTTTTTTGTCCTTAACAGGATCTGTTCTGATGAGAAGTGTAGTCCAGCTTAACCTCAGTGACACCTCTGAGCAAGGGGAACCACCATCGTTCTCTATCATTAATCCATTCCCCCTGCAGAGGATCACATAATCACAGAACACCAGGGATTGGAAGGGACCTTGAAAGATCATCCAGTCCAATGCTCCTGCCAGAGCAGGACCACCTAGACCAAGTCACACAGGAACACGTCCAGGCAAGTTTTAAACATCTCCAGAGAAGGAGACTCCACACCCACCCTGGGCAGCCTGTTCCAGTGCTCTGTCACCCTCACTGGGAAGATGTTCCTTCTGATATTTATATGGAGACCTGGGCCAAATCCTTTGAAGTGCTGCTGTGCTCTGGTGAGACCAAAGTAGCTCATAATCTTTTCATGTTCCCCTGACTCCAGTGCCGGCAAGACCTATCCAACTGTCTGAGCAGAGGGGGAAGCTGGGGAAAGCACAAGATGCTTTTTGGGCAGGGGAAGTCTAGAAACCTCTGGAATGATAAACAGCACTGTGCTACCCAAGCCACAAAGCAGACTTAGAGGAGACCAAAGAAACCCAAGTCTAATTTTTTCCCCAGTTAAACTGGAAGCTCTTCAGCTTCCTTTGTACGTATTCATGCAAGGCAGCAGAGATATCCCCTGGTTTTGCCACTGAACATTAGGCTACCTCATCTAAATACTTTTGGAGAGGGAGAAAGAGGGAGAAGCAGGATGAAGACTATAGCTGTGATTTAAAAGTATAAATTAAAATGTGGACTCTGTGAATTCTGAGGGGTTTGCGTCTGCTGCCACGATCCACACGGAATGGGGATAGTGTGCATCTGGGGCCACAGCATCATTCTGAAGCAAGCTTCTTTGGCCAAAATGGGCACTGCCAGAGAAGTGTTGCCATAACTTTTTGAGGTTCTTTTTGTTTGAAAGAAAATTCTGAGTTCCCTCTTTGAGAGATATTCTTAGAGAATCAGATTTTTCTTCTTGTGTTTTGCTGTGCACACGGTCTAACTGAAGAAACCATTTATGAAGAAAGCCAACAAAACTGCGCTTTTCGTTTAGAAAGAGACGAGGCGTCCTCTACGTTATAAAAGAAATAACATTTGCAGCCCAATCACTGTATCTCTTTGTAAGCCTTCAGAGCCCAAACCGATCAAATTAAAAACTTACGTGTCTGTATAAAGACCAAAAATACTCTTAGCTAATAAAACCTGTGAAACAAAATGGATTTGAGAGATGCATCCTGCTAAAAAACGCAACATCATTAGATGAAAGGCTGCTTCTTTTTTTCCCTTTACATTTTATCTTGTGTCAGATTAAGCATTTGCCAACAATTTAAAATAGAATTAAAATGCAGAGTCCTCAGGATGGAACAGCTGTAATTACTTATTGTGAAAATGGGCATGGAAACAGTCTTATGACTTGTTCTTAATAATGTAACCCACACTTCATCACAGGGCCTGCAATACTTGCTGTGTGTAACCAATGTCATTGTCTTTGCAATGTGTGCTGTCAGGCTGGTGTGAGGAAAACAAGCAGCCTGTGACCGTGCTGGACCAGGGGCACACTGCCCAGCCTCGGGACGCCAGCAAAGCACAAGCCATTGCTTTTGCATAGCAAGAACAACACTCTGACCTCACCCTGCAAATAGAGAATTTCCTGCTCCTGCTGCTCTTACTCAGCAGCTTGCTCAGAGCAACAGGAAGAAATCAAAGAGGAAGAGGTCAGGCAGGAAGGCAGAGGTGGGAGCCTGGTGCTCGACTGTTCTGTCCTGCCACTCCTTGTGCTACAGCCTCTCACACTTCCCTGACGTGGTGCTTGGGGCTGGACCAAGGTCATAGTGCCAGAGCTCATCCCTACCCCTGCTGCATTTCCCCTGTACAGCCACAGCAATCCCTGCCTCCCACCCATCTCCAGGTCTACCCCACAGGGTCTTTACTAGAAGGATCCCTACGACACCAAAGTCTTTGGGTGTTATCCTGTATAAGGATCCTCTATAATTCCAGCAACTGGGCAAATTCAGACACTAGGAATTCATCATGGCTTCTGCGGGGCTCAGCTTTTCCCCTAACACGTGAAACCTCCTCACTAAAGCAGATGAAGGGATAGCACTAGCAGCGTGGAGGGGAAGAGGAATGGTGACCTGTGGCCATTTCCTTCCCTCTGCATCTAGAACAGCATTGCAAGCCCAGCCTGCAAATAGTGAGGCAATGAATCACCCTGCTACACTGGATGTGGCTCTCTTATCACTTTTATGCTGATGCTATGAATGCTAATAGCTAGGTTCCTCCTGATTTACAGCAGCCTGAGACAAGGCTCATGAAGTGGAGCCACAAGACTGCAGTATGGTCTCCTGAAAAGCAAGACATGGGGGTAAAGATGTGACTGGGACAAGCTTAGCAAAGTCCTCAAGATCTTGGTGGTGTTCAGCAGAAGCTGGACTAGAAGAAACAAGTCAGAGCAAAGACCACACGCTATGCTATTGCTTATGTAAATGCCGATTAAATATCACAATTTGCATTTATCCAAGGAACCAAATGCCTTTACTGCTGATGGTGTTCAAAGACAACATGCAGACTGCTCTGCAGCCCATGGTGCCAGACTTCTCCCCAGCGGTACACTGGCACTCGGTATGAGCATAGCAGTGGTGGTAGGTCCCACACCAAAACCTTTGCAGCTGAGCATTTCACTTGAATAGTTGTGTATGGAGTGACTCACAAAAAACAAACAGGGAGGGGAGGGAATTAAGTGTTCTCAGTTTTTCTGCCATTGCGTCAGTAACCCACAGGGTGAGAAACCCAGCATCGAGCTCCAGCACCCTCCAGTGAAAGCAGGGCTGTCCCTGCAGGCAGGCAGTGTAAGGCCGGTCTGCTCCACATCCCCTGTACTGAATGGACTACACGGAGAGCAGTCCCAGCTTTTGCCCTGAGCCCTTAGAAATGCTGCCTTTGTGCGGACACGTGCTGGTACAACGACCAGGGACAAAGCCCCAACCCAAATTCTGGCAGGTAGGTGTCCACACACTGGCGTACTCATGGCCAGGAGCCATGGTTCCTCAATACCAGGAGGGAATAAATCACCTTGTCCTTGCCCCCAGACCAGAGACCCCATTGGTGGTGCCAAGGATGGAGGCTTTTGCAGAGCTGGGGCAGGGTGCAGCGTCTTGTGCACCTCTGAATTTCAACCTACGAGCCACATTCCCTTTGCTAGAAATGTCATCATTAAACTTAGAATTCATCGTTATTCATCACTAGAAAACAGTCCTATATGTATTTAAGTACCCAGATAGATTTTATGAGTCAATATGCAGGCACGGTTAACCCACAATGTCATCAGCTACTGCACGTACCACATCCCTCGCAGTTCTGGACTTTGCTCTCAGGGAGTGCCGTGCCTAATGCAAAGCGCTTGCCCGTTCAACACGGAAACAGCACTACCACCCTGTGCTCCTCGTTTCCCTTTTCTTTAGCAGCCCCGTGTGATGGGGCTGACATGACAGCAGCCTGATGGTGTCTGGTGTCAATTTTTGAGAAGCTTCATTCTGTTCTGCACTACACGTGCGTAGGAGATCTGAATTGTTTTTAGTCCTCACGTGAGTATCAGGAAAAGAAGCCTAAGTTGTGCTTAAATTATGGAAGTGGGAAAAAAGTCTTTCTGCACGTGTGTGGCCATTTTCTGTTGTGCCTAGAGCCAGCGGTATGCACCCCAGATAGATTCTGTTATTAAAATCGCTTTGCTGGATAATGCATTTGTGGACTTAAAATTTGCACCCAGCGCAGAACCAGGCAAACACTTCACTTCACAGGCAGGGTGTTTGGCAGAAGTTTGGCAGCTGCCTCCAGCTGTGGAGCTCTTTCTCTCACCAGGTGCAGATGGCAGCAAATCTCCTTCCTCCAAGCTAAAAGGTAAATTCCACCTCTTTCCAAGTTTGCGCAACCGCTAGTGCTGGAGGAACCAGCGTAATAAAACCTGAATGCGCTGCCAGGCACAACCTCAGGAAAGGGCAGAGGCAAGGGAAGAGGAAGAAACGGAGATGCATCCACCCTGTAGTACACAGGGCATGGGAAAAACCCTGGGCACTGGTGTGGGAGGTCAAAACCGCAGTGAAGCAGGGATGGTGGAGTTTGCAGCAATTACATTAAAGACCGTTTGAATGCTCTTTAAAAGTAAACTGTGGATTTGCAGCACTTCTCCGATTTGAATATCACTAGCAGCAAGAAAAGTCTGCAAACACCTTCTAAGCATCTGGGAGAAGGGTGCAGGAGTGAATTGCAGATGGGCCATCCAAGGGGCCAGGTGGAAGGAGCACACTGCTGAAATCTGTGAAGCAAGTCAGAGACAACTTCTGTCAAGAGCCCTATCATTAACACCCATGTTTGCTTCAGGAAAGGAGCTGGCAGGAATGCACAGGTTTCACTTGTAAAAAAGAAGAGACAGGTGAGATAACTTGTAAAAATAAGATGATTTTCTGACAATTAATGAGGACTTGGTCCAAGATCAACTGCACAAATTGAACATAAACAAGTCTGTGGGGCTGACAAGATGCACCCAAGAGTGTTGAGAGAACTGGCTGATATTGTTGCTAAACTATTCTCCATCATTTTTAGAAAATTGTGGTCAACAAGAAAGCTACCTGAGGACTGGAGTAACACTGCCTGGAAAGCTAGTGTTACTCCAGTCTTCAAAAAAGGTGAAAAGGGAGATCCGAGCAACTACAGACCAGTCAGTCCCACCCCCATCCCTGAAAAAATGATGGAGCAGTTAATTCTAGAGGTCATCTCTAAGGACACAAGGGATGCAAGGATAATCAATAGCAGTTAGCATGGATTTACAAAGGGGCAAATCATGTTTGACTAATTTAATAGCCTTCTGTGATGTTGTAACTAAATAGGTGGATGATGGAAGACCAACTGATGTGGTCTACCTTGATCTTAAGGAAGGCTCTTGATACAGTCCCCCATGGCATCCTTGTAAATAAGCTTAAGAGCTGCGAAATCAATGATCAGATTGGGAATTGGATTAAGAATTGGCTATACAATACAGCCCAGACAGTGGTGATTAATGGTGCAGAGTCTAGCTGGAGACCTACAACTAGCGATGTCCCCCAGGGATCACTCCTGGGTACAGTGCTGGTCAGTATCTTCATTAATGATATTGATGAGGGAATCAAGTGTCTGCTCAGCAAGTTTGCGGATGATATGTAACTGGGTGGATTGGCCAATTCACCTGGTGGCTCTTCAACTCTTCAAGAAGTTTTGGATAGTCTGGAGAGCTGGGCTGAGAGAGATTTAATGAGTTTTAACAAAAACCATTATTCCCTTGGGAAGGAATAACGGGATGCATCAATACAGGCTGGGTAGTGAGCAGCTACAGAGCACTCCTGGGAAGAGAGATCTTGGAGATTTTGTGGATAACAAACTAAAAATAGATTAGAAATGGGCCTTTGTGGTCAAAAAAAAAAAAGTCAAAACAGAGGCAAAAGGGTACTTTTCATCTCCAGAGCTCCAGCGTCTCTGTGAAGCTCTGTCTAGGTTGACGCCTCCCCTTTACAGAAAGGAAGAAAAACCACTTGGATCCATTCAGGAGTCCCTGGTAGAGTTAGGAAAATCTTCTGGGTTTCTTGTCTCTGCAGAGTCCATCGGAAAGAACTGAGACAGGGAAGTCAGTTTGAGACAGATTTTCTTCTCAACACTGTGCACTAGGAAATACAGTTCCTGATTTGCTTAAACACTTTCTATGCCCACCAAGAGCAGATGGAGCCAGACCAGACTTTCCAATCCAACACCCCAAATCCATGACAGGGAAGACCCATGGGCTACCTCCCTTAGTCCTCATCAGCCTTGCCATGCTGGTTCTTCCTACTGCCAAGATCAGTTCTTTACAGCATCTGCTTGGAGCTGGTAACAATGTTACAACCCCCTGAGCATTCCAGCAACTGCAGCAAAAGCTGACTGTAGTAGCACCCTAGATGCTGAGATTCTGGTACACAGCTTCAACTCTAAACTCAACTCGTACCCCCAAATAAATCAAAGTCCAATTCCCTTCTTATCTTCTCCCTATAACCACAGAAGGAAGCACTGCTTTGGTGGTGATGAAAACAGAATGTCTGCAGGTGTCTCATCTTCAGCAGCAACTAAAGTGCTACCAGGGCCAGAGGCCAGCTGGGGAAGCCCGCTGAGAAGCCCACAGCAAGCCCCCGCTGGCAGCAGCTGGGTGGCAAAAAGAAGCAGCGTCACAGGTGCATTTTGAGAAACAAGGGCAACATCAAAAAAAGTACTTCTTGTCTTCAAGCAGTCAATAGCTGCTGGGTAACTGTTCAGAGCAGTGACAGGAGCTCACACGTTTGACAAGAAGCAGCTACAGAATAACATAGATGGAAAAATTTTTATCTGAACTCACAGCCAGCCAGAATTGTGCAGCGAAGGCATGATGTGACCAGAACTGGATGCCTAGAAGCAGCACTGCCAGCCAGGAAAGCAGAGGATTTGGCTCTGGGAATGCAGGATCTGGGTTAAAACTTGGTTATATTTAGTCCAACTGTAAGAACCTGCTCCTGCAGGGACCTGAGGTCAAGGCATTCCAGCTTTGCAGGCATTTTCTCTGTGAGCTCAGAGGTAACAGATCTGGAGAAACTGAGCTACAACCCCACTCACACCACCCCACTGGGAAGCATCCTGCTGAATGCAGTGTTGGCAGTGCTTGGTACCAGATCCATTTGGGAGCCTCTTCTGATGCTCCCAAGCTCACAGTACAGACACAAGGCTAAGGGCTGCAGATCAGGATCTGCTCTGGTCCAGAGTTTACTTTGTACAGACCAAAACCCTAGTATTCCTCCATAGCTTTCTCGGTCCAAGATCAGACACTTTGGATTCAACCCTAGAGTTGAACCTCATTTTGCTCAGGACTACGTTGGGTCTGCTCTGGTTTTGAGTCTTCTAAAAATGTCCTCACTTACACATGGCTTTTAAATTTATTTATTTGCTCTATTTTCATATCAGCTGCTGGAGGCTGCATTTAAACCTGGGATATAGCATTAGCTCTCTGGCAATATTTAAATTCTTATGGGAAACATACAGTCTGGAAAACTAAACACTAGGTTAATTATCAGACCAATTCAATAAAGCAGAGCAGCATCTCTTCAATCTAAACTCAGTCCTGCGTTGTCTGACAGGGAGGGTGGTTTTTGTTTGCATCACCTAGACAACTCTCTTCAAACATCACTGCTGTAGCCCTCTGACATAAGTGTAGGTGCTATCTCAATGATTCCCCTATCTGCGCGTCACCACCCTCTCAATCTCAAGGGCTGGAGCTGGCAGGTTGCCTGCTGCCATCAGTAGCTACTCCTGTGCAGCAAGCATGACTCCCAGTCCTTAATCTCTGCCTCTGAGTCAGCAGTGACCCCACCGTTAGTGCTTGGGGAAGGAGCACATTGCGCATCAGTGGTTCCCAGATGACTCACAAGCAGCATGAGCCAGCAGAGCTCAGTCAGAGACTTCTTGGGAGTGGTAGGACCCTGCCTTCTCCTGTGTACCCCACTCCTGCGGGTGCAGGAGGTGGTGCAGATGGTGCAGGGCAAGAGTTAAAGACAACCCTGAGCAGTGTGAGTCAGCAGCCTTCAGACAGTTGTCTGGGGTCCCATAGAAGGCTGAGCTTGGATTACCTTGCTGAAGCGTCAGTTGAGCAAATTAAACCATCTGGACAACCGTCTTGTTGTTCTATCAATCCAAACTTGTATGCTACTCAAAAGATGGGACAGTTTGCTAGGAAGTTCTGGCAGGAGGCCATCTGGAGGTTGTCCTTGAACAGTTCCTCATAGAAAGAACACAACCCACACTGCTTTTTGGGCTCCAGGGGCTGCACAGATGTGTGATATGCATGGAGAGTGGGTTTTCACAAACTGAGACCCCGAGGGAGATCTCAGAGCTGTCTCCTGCCTCAGAGCACTGAGGACATCCACCCTCTCCTGTCAGTGCTCTGCTGTTACTTCAAGGAAGACTCATGGCTGTTACCCTGTGAAACTCCAGCCTGGGAAGCCAGCAGCAGCCCCTAGTGCTGTGGCCACACATCCGGATACGTTCACAGTCAAGCTTGCTCTCCTCGTTCAGGGCTGCTCACTGTGGCATATGGACTGCTTTGCACACTCAGGTGTTTTATTTTCCCAGGGCTCAAGGAAGCACTAAGGACTGGCATTTAACTTCCTATATATAACTGCTACCAGCCATTTGGGCTTTGACAGACAAGCACTGGCAAACCTTGTGCTGGTGCTGCAAGACCCACTTTTGCTCTTCTCTATTATTTTTAGTGTAAATAAGCAGAGACACATTAATTTCTCTCAAGCATCTTTAGGCTACAGCTTCTCAGCCTTCCTTCTCAGTGAGCCAGCAGCCAGCAGCACATTCATGAAATTGTAGAATGCTTTAGGTTGGAAGGGACCTTTAAAGGTCATCTAGTCCAACCCCCCTGCAATGAGTAGGAACATCTTTAACTAGACCAGATTTCTCAGAGCATTGTCCAACCTGACCTGGAATGTTTCCAGGGATGGGGTATCTAACACCTCTTTGGGCAGCATGTGCCAGTGTTTTGGCACTCTCATCATAAAAAAGGTAATTTATTCCTTATAGCTAGTCTGAATCGCCCTCTTTGAGTACTGAAAGGCCTCACTAAGGTCTCCCTGGAGCTTTCTCTTCTTCAGGATGATCTGGAGAAACGACGGTGTGGGGAGGGTTTGCATCCTCTTCCCATCACGTTCTGTCAAAATCTCCTTCTGCACATCCCATTCCATCCACAGCTGTCCTCCACCACAACCCACCAGCAATCAACCTTTTTCACAAGTGGACTTTTTCTTTCTTTTCTTCTTTGTCAATTCAAAGCTGGCAACACTCTGCTGTCTGAAAAACAAGTGGTGACTCCCAGCCCGTCACACCTCCACATCCAGCTTCCTCTTTCTTTTCCACTTCCCCCTACTTGCTGTTCAGTCTGCCACCAGTCCTGCACCTGGTTTTCACACAAGCAGAGGCTTTCCCCAGGTAGAGGGGAGGGAAAGGCACCTCTGGCTTCAGGACTGGGGAGTAAGGTGGCAAGACATGTAAATTAGGGGAGACAGCAGTAGGTGAGTTCTCACCACGTCCATTATCACTCTGCCCGCCTTCTCACTGGGGAAGGTAATGCGTACACGTACCCGCAGCACTGCATGGGGACAAGAGGTGTCAGAGAATAGTTGACGCAGCCTGATGTGACCAGCTCAGGCCACCTGAAAGGCTGACATTTTATTTCATTTCTATGTTATGTGTTATTGCCTGCTTGTATTTATTAGCTGCCAGCCAAAAGCCTTTATTTCTTATGGAGTTAGCACTCATTAGTGCATCAGCACCATCGCAGCAGCAAGCAGCTGGCCAAGCAGGGTCAGCTGGAAGATGCTGCCCTGCCATGCTGCCCCAGCAGGGACAAGTCTCCTGGCTGGAGAAAACCAAGGGGACATTTGCTTTGTGCTGAAGAGATGCTCCGGGCATAGGGAATGGTGGGTGAGTCTGCACATCTTTCACTTACACATCTTCCTGTAGCTTCTCAGGAGTGAATAAGGCAGAAGGCAAAGGTTCTTCTGCATTTTTGTTATCGAGGGAGACAGAGCACCTTTGATCTCCAGGCTTTGTCGCTGTCAATTCACACTGCCAAGGCTGAGAGAAGCAGGTCCATCCTGCTCCAGGGACCAAGGAGGAGGAAGGACAGAAGCATTTGATTCCTCCCAACCACAGCACCACAGAAATCACCTAGGACTGTGCTTGTGAAGCACCTGTTCAGTCCCCATGTCTTCTTTCCCTCTTGGTTAAAACTGCAATTAAATGAAGAAAGGGATCCTCTAACGCATTCCTGTGGCATTTTGTCCCTCTGTACACATACTTTGCGACAGGAATTAGCATGCCAAATTGCTTTTCCAACTAATCATTCACAATATGCGTCTTCAGCTAGCCCTCCAGTGACTTACCAGAAGGTAAAACTTTGAAGAGGGTTAAAAAAACCCCTCTACCATCTTTCCATGGGCTCTGCACAGCCACCATACAAACATCAAGTCTAGTCAATTTGTACTGCTGCCTGACTGCTGAACCCCAAGTCAGACACAGCAGGTGCTTTGTACAGAAGTAAGCCTGTAGAAGATGGTTTGCTTTGGAGAGAAGCACAGTTATCAGTGGATTTAGTGGCATCTCCTTGCTCCACCTTGTTGTTCTGAGCCTCCAGGTCTACCAAGGTGACCTTTGGAAAATTTCCTTCAGGGATGGGCAAATTTTACAGCTGTTTTTGTGGTGTGATATCATGTAGCAAGGATGGCTCTACCACCAAGCCAATCCTACTGATGGTGAATCTCTTCCCTCAAATCTCTCCCCACGTGTGGTCAACGGCCTGGGAAGAGTCAAGACACTGGTGAGTTGCTGGCAGCCACAGCCAGGCACTCGTGTGGCTGTATTTGCAAAGCAAGGTTGTGCGTAGCAGGGGAATTCACAATCAGGAAGCCTGTCTTCTGTTTACAGAGGGAGAATAGTTTGGGAGCAGAGAGGAAAGTCCCACCTGAAGCTTGCCATCAGAGGTGATTTCATAGGAGCTGGACACATGATGTATTTTTCCGTGGCTAATGGACATGACAATTCACAGAAAAGCAGATTCCCACCATGAGGGATTGCAGTAGAATCCATTTGCAGTGGCTGCTGGCAGTGCTGCAAAGGGGGGTGTCAGAGGGCCAGACACATCTTGCCAGCAGGTCACATCCTGGCTTGGGGTCATGGAGCCTGATGGCCTCTCCAGCCCACCTTCTTTTTGCAGAAACAATGCCATCACAGGGTGAGGCTGGGGCCATCAAGACCCAGACCCTATAGCCACCACATGCCCAGAAACATCATCTGCCTACCCTGTGTTCTCACTGCCTGCCAGAATCCAGATGACTTTGGTAGCACCTCACGCAGGCCGAGTGCTGGAGAAGGTGGCCACCAGGCCTGCCTGCATGGCAATGGCTCTCCCTGCATGTAGAGACTGGCAGAACCAGATTTCCCCATCATTCACTCAGCATTAGATATTTATTACATCTGCCAGACATGACATCTATAGCACCCGCGGTCCCAAACAAAGCCAGGTGAATAGTCCTTCTGGATGCCTTCCCCTAGCACCGAATTGCCCCATGGCCTCACTTCACCATCACTACTTTTCTCTATCCCTGCGTGCTTTGGGAAGGGGTTTGTTGTCAACATAGGATGCTGGCTGCCCTCCTTTTCCATGAAGTGCAGCTGAAAAGCAGGTTCCTCGGCCCCACTGAGAAGTGCCGTGTTGCATGGGCATTTCAAAAGGAGCTCAACACTGGGGACTGACTGTAATGCAGGTGTTCTGGACAAAAACCCAGTCACCCCGTGGAGCTACTTTGCCAAATTTTAGTACAAGAAAACGCACAGTGAATGCTGTGCCTTCCCCAGAAAAGGATGGGAAAGTCATCCTCGTTTCCATGGATACCCACGGGAACTAAAAATGAAGATGAAGCTGTACTTTCTAACATAGCTCCTGTGCCTTTGTGCAGAGAGAACAAGATGAGGGGTCTCATGCCATGGCCATGGGTACCCACATCTAGGCTCAGAGGATTGCCATGAAAAAAAACCCATGTTTGTGGCCAAGCAGGATGGGAAACTTTGTCGAGGCACCTTCTCCTCATTATATGGAAACACCAGGAAGATTGAGCAGCACAAGGCTCTATTTTCCCCCCTTTCTCACCAAATCTAGCTGAGTTTGTGTTTGATATATGATCTGGACAAGCTGCTTCATCAAAAAGACTTTTATTTCATCTAGCCATAAATTTTAGTATTACTAAAAACCTCTACAATAATAATAAAACAATAGACAAGGATTTGTGTCCATTGCATAACTAGTGGTGCTGCCTCTATTGCCAGTGACGTGAATGTCCAGCTGTTAGGCTTTGTGTGATCCATCACGGCGGCACCAGCCATGGTGAATAGTATCTCCTGTCACACTGTTGTAGGCATAACCATGTGGCTTTGCTTTTGCACCCCTAGCAGAATCTCCCCAAATACTTGAGCGTTGTGCAGTCAGCTCTGAGCTTGCTCTTCCACCAGAGACAAAAAATTAGGCTCCTTGCCTGGTGGAAAAGGCCAGTCTAACCCTGCCTGCTTTATGTGCCCTTGCACTCACTCACTTGCTGTTATCAAGCACAACCTGTACTTTTAAGGAGCCATACTCTGTCCTGTTCCGTGCTACGCTGCTTGCCTCTCTCTTCTTTCTCTCTCAAGAAGATGCTCCACCTGCTTTTCTCAAGTCTTGATGCTGATAGGTACAGATAAGAGAGGGTTGGCTGCTTTATGCTTCAGGGTACCCATGTGGACTCCATCCCAGTGATATTTGTCTCAGTGGTGTTACAAACCATTTCCCAAACAGGAGTGGCACATTATTCATCAACGTGTCTCTCACAGAGGTGTTCAGAGGACTGGAGAAGTCCAGATTTCCATTGGTCTAGCTGCAGAGCTAGACCTGTTGTACCGCTCTGATCAAATGCTGGTCAATGCTACTGTGTTCCCAGTACTGCTGTGCCCTGTCTTAGTCATCTGTGATTTTATTTGCAAAATAAAATGTATTTTATATTAATGTTATTAAAATAATGTATTTTATGTATTTCAGTGTTAAAAAAGAGAGATGCAAATATTGATGCTGTGAGAGCACTTCAATAGCTCTTGGAAGCAGCTGTTTTGCCGGAAGCAGCTTTGACTATTCTGGCAGACGGGTATTTGCCTTGCAGGTAGTAGGACTTGCTTGAGTTGAGCCCTGGTTCAGGCCAGGGTTCCTGCTCCAAGCCTAACAGCTTACCCCAGAATTCTGCAGTCGTAGTTTTACAGTCTAGGTCCAGCAAAGATCAGACCCACAACACAATCACTGCTTTACCCCAACAGAACACCTGAACTTTCGGGAGATGAAAATACTTGATGAGCAGAAGGGAGTGAAACAGAGACTTAACTGAGTATCCAAGGCAGCATCGGTGTAAACTGTGGCTGGCTGAGATTCTCTTTCAATATTATCTACTGCCGTTTAGCAATTGTATGTACACACAGTCACGCGCAAAAGGCAAAGTGGTGGGATGCAGAGTTTTCCTGGCACGGGCTTCAGCAGATGCTTTACGCACGGAGGGAAGAGGAATGAATAAGCTGTTCGGATCATCCCTCATGAGTGACAATAAAATCTTTATACCATGCCATTAGGTATTCACAAAGCACCATCTGGACTGCAGAAAAACTCATTTCAAACTGCTTTAAACAGTTATAAACTCTGGTGCATCAGTCCCCTGATAACCTGGGGGGCAGTTTTGCAGGATTCAGAGAGAAATGGCAAAAAGCATGTGGGTGGAACCAACTGCAGTCACAACTGCACCTTCCAAATGCTCCATCCTGGGCTCCTGCAAAGCTCCCTGTGCTGGAAAGCCACAGATTATTCCATTCCCAGTGAATAAGGATTCCTTTTGCACCCAAACACTGACCTTCTAATTTTTGTACATTTAGCTGATGCTCACCAAATTTCTCTGACCAGGAGCGGTGGAGATGAAGGCCAGCAGCTCCTGAATGGCAGAGAGAGAGGAGGAAGCAACCACGAGGTGTACAGGGTTCTTCATGCAGCTGGTGGCCCTTTGAACTGGTTTGGGGCTTGGCAGGCTCTAGTGAATTGCTGGCTACAGGCCAGTGCTGCTGTCAGGTTTATTCACACCTCCCCTGCCTTCACACTTGATCCTCATTACTGTGTGTGCAGCCCACCCCACCAGCTACCATGTTTCATCCTCAGCCAGAGCTTGGGCTGGAAGGAGACTCTCCACACAGGTGAGCAGCCCATGTGCATGCCACGTACTCTTCAACCCAGAAAACAGGCTCTTTCCATCTTTCCCTCCGAGCACAAGGGAGCACTGCAAGGAACCCCACCGCTCACCTTCCCTCTGGGGCTGCTCAGCCCCAAGCCCACAAGCAGCATCATCACCTTAATGAGACCTCCAATTTTATGGACCCTTCCCCTCCCAGTGATGGGCACTAACACCTGCAGAGTTATAGCTGTGCACACATGCACTCACTCGCACAATTTTTGGGAAAAAGGAATTAAAAATAAGGAATGCACACATGAAATTGCCACGTGCCTGGGGAAAAGGTGCTTATTTTCACCACTTTTTAAATGGGTTTTCTAACCAATCACATTTTCTTTCAACAATAGTTCCTTATACTTCAGTTTAGCAAAGTTTTCCACGTATTTTCATGCAGGTAGAAATATTTTAATGAAGTAAAAATATTTGTCCAGCTAAAATGTTGTGCCTTTCTCTTTTCCTAGCTCGTATGCAATAGTTTATTTGCCTTTTTTTGTACTTCATACCCAAGGAAGGTCCAATCTGGCTTTAGCTGTGGAAGGCTGGGTGTTTTATCCAGCTCAGAGCTGTTGGTTTGTGCTGACTTTTCCTTGGAATGGCTAAGCACCTTCCGTCCTCATCAGTGACTGACTTCCAGAAAACCTGCAAGCTCTCAGCTCTTCTTGGTGCTGTGGGACCTCCACTGCACACTGGTGGGAAGCTGTAAGGACAGTTTTGCCCTCCGTGATGGTGCAGGGGGCAGGTACTTGTGAGGGAACACCCTGTCACTGAGCTAGGGGGTTTGGGGTACAGGGCAACAGCCTGCATGCCCACATAGCACAGCTTACCCGTGTCACTGGCTTTCAAGCTGGTATCTGTCATACCAAATCTGTGATGTTACAGGGGAGTGAGTCCTTTGGGTATGTACACGTGGGCAGATATAAAACCAAACTGTCAGGAAAGATAGTTGCCTGAGGTGTGTAAGGAAGCATCAATAAGAGGCAATAAGCTGTGTCTTATTAGATCTGCTCCTATTCTAGAGTTATGATTAAATCACGGGTAAGTCAAACCCACCTCCTCATGAGAAGTAATATCAGACTTCATCTGTGGATTCATTTTCTGCCTTCACAGGCACTGATCATAGAATCATAGAATCATTAGGGATTGGAAGGGAAAAAAGATCATCTAGTCCAATCCCCCTGCCACAGCAGGATCACTTCACTGGAGAAGTTATACAATCAGAATCACTCTG
>JAOXOE010026677.1:0-20832 GCA_028565055.1 Phoeniculus purpureus
AGAGCCCTGGAAGGGGCTGCCCAGGGGGCTTGTGGAGTCTCCTTCTCTGGAGACGTTTAAAACCCACCTGGTCATGTTCCTGTGCAACTGGATCTAGGTGATCCTGCTGTGGCAGAGGGATTGGACTGGAAGATCTATGGAGGTCCCTTCCAATCCCTGATGTTCTGTGATTCTGTGAAATACTGGTTGAACAGCGGATACTAATATTTTGTACATAAAATGATCGTCCATCACACATCAGCCTCACTTATGAGACAGAGGGCTAGTCCATTTCTAAGCTAATTACTGTATCTCTGGATTGGGAGAGAGAACGCTCTGAGCCATATAATTTTGTCGTGCTGTTATACAAAAGGAAATTGAGCTATTAGGACACTGTTTGAGGTAGAAGGTCCATATCACTTTATATTTCTGTATGACAAGAAGCAGACAGTCTCCCTGACTCAATCAAATGAGTGAACAAATTACTACGGATAATTACAGGCATCTAGAGATGCCACTGCTAGCAAGCAGACACTTGTAGCACCAAGGGAATAATGGCTTCTGGGGGTTTTCCTTGGAAGGAATAAAAAATATCCTACTGATGCTGTGGCAGTTTTAGCGAGTTTAATCCTCATGCATGATCATTTGAGGAGCAATGAAAATGAAAGGTGTCACTAGTCCTTCTAGATGACTACAGAGTATTTTCTAACTTCATGAATGTGATAGAGAAATTAAAATAGAAAACAATAACTAAGAACATGAGCATTCCTATAGCAGCATAGAATGGTTTAGCTTGGAAAAGGCCTTCTGGATCATCGAGTCCAACCACTAACCAAACTCAAGTAACCAAACCAAGCCCACCAGTAAACTGTGTTCTTAAGCTCTGTTATCTCGATGATGTTTAAACAAGTCCAAGGTTGGCAGTTCAGCCACTTCCCTGGGCAGCTTGTTCCAGTGAGGAAGGAGCTGGAAAGTTGAGTCCAGGTCTGGGACTCTTAGTTCCAGAAGGACACAGAGCTTCTGGAGATAGTCCAGTGCAGAGCCACAGAGATGATGGAATTACAGGATCACAGAAGATCAGGGATTGGAAGGGACCTCGAAAGATCATCTAGTCCAATCCCCCTGCCAGAGCAGGAGTGGAGTGCATCTGCCTGCTGAGGGAAGGCTGAGGGAGATGGGTCTCTTAAGCTTGGAGAAAAGGAGCCTGAGGGGTGACCCCATGAGTGTTTATAAATAAGGAAACTATGGGTGCCAGGAGGATGGAGCCAGGCTCAGTGTCATCTGACGACAGGACCAGGGGCAATAGGTATGAGCTGGAACAGAGGAGGTTCCACATCACTATGAGAAGGACCTTCTTCACAGAGCACCGGAAGAGGCTGCCCAGGGGGGTTGTGGAGTCTCCTTCTCTGGACTTGTTCCTGTGCAACTGGATCTAGGTGATCCTGCTGTGGCAGGGGGATTGGACTGGATGATCTTTTGATGTCCCTTCCAATCTCTGATGTTCTGTGTGATTCTGTGATTCTGGGATATAATTACTGAGATGTGTAGAGCAAATTTCCTTCATGAGAAGAACGATTCTTTATTAATGGCCAAACTCTGCTACTGATCAGCCTTTTCCCTGTGTGAAGTGATTGCAGTGAGAGGTTCTTGAGGTGAAGATCTGTTTGGTTTACCTTGTGTCCATCAGCAAACTAAGCTGCTCTCCTCCCATCAGCCGTCTCACTTGGTTCAAGAGAAACCATTGTCATATAAAGACAAGCAAAGCAATGATGAAACTTACCCTTGCTGGAAAAATATCTATATGCTAATAGAAAAGTTGAAAGTGACAAAGAAAAGAAACCAGACTTTTCTTCCTCCTTTTCTATTCGAATGAGTAAGAAAAATTTTCGAAGAGTAAGGGGGGGTGAAGAACGGGAGTAGCGCTGCACAGAACGCATTCATTTCAGCAGCTAATTTGCAGCTCACAAAAGCTGTTGGTAAACCATTTGCTTCATACATAATTTAATTTGCTTTTCACAAGGCTGGTTTAAAATTAATTTGAATAATTTTAAATACATGCAATTCATTTTTTTTTCTTAATTCTTCCTCCTTTTTATTTTTCCACATCAGACTTCTTACAGCCACTCAGTGAAGAAGATGAATAGGCTGTTGGAATGGAATGTAACGAGAAGGGCGCGTAGGCCGCTGAACAAATTCATTAGATGTTCTTGATGTGCTTAAATTAGATGTTGTCCAGGCCAAGTGTTTAGCCCACGGAAATCAAATTCACCTCTCTGAATTGAACTGTAAGAGACGTCTGCTCCCATGAGCCTCTCTGCTGAAATGTGTTAACTGTTTAATTACTTAGATATTACTTTATATACTATATATATAGCTTATACATTAATATTAATATATTAGTTTAATTAATTAATATATATTACTTTATATATTAAGAACTTATATATTACTTTAAATTATTTAATGTAACTACTAAATTCCATGAAGTTTTTTTCAGTCCATTTCAGTGCAAAGTAAAATCCTTCAGTGGTTGGGGTTGTTCAGCCTGCAGGAGAGGAGGCTCCCAGGTGACCATCCAGCACCTTTCCAATCTCTGAAGGAAGGGCGCTTCAAGAAAGCTGGGGGAGGGCTTTTGACAGAGGTGGTAGCGAGAGGCCAAGGGGAAAGGGTTCCAGACTTGAAGAGGGGAGATTGAGGTTGGCCATGAGGAACCAGCTGTTTGCTGTGAGGGTGCTGAGGTGCTGGAACGGGTTGCCCCAGGCAGTTGTGGCTGCCCCATTGCTGGCAGTGTTGAAGGGCAGGTTGTCTGGGGCCCTGAGTGACCTGCTCTAGGGAAGGTGTCCCTGCCTGTGCATGGGGGTTGGGACTGGATGGTCTTTAAGTTCCCTTCCAACCCTGGCCAGTCTGATTCTATGATTCTAAGTATCTGAATGAAGATAGAATGCCTTTACTGAAGAATAGTAAACTGATTATATTTGAATTGTGTAAAATAAAGGTGTTTTTTGAAGGTTGCCAGTTTAAGACAAAGAAAAAATTTTGGTCTGTGAATGTGGATGAGTTGCAAGATTCCTCTAGATCAAAGTCAAAATATTTGGAGCTCGAATTCCATGTAAGGGAAAAAAAATAATCTTAAAAGACATCCCAAGAGTACAACAGACATCAAAGTCTATTTCAGCTGTGTGTTTTGTATTTGTTTTAGATGTGTCAATAAACAGAGAAAGAAGAGTCAGATGTGTTGATGTAGAATTGAAAAATAATCTAAGTTTCAAGCATGTCTTTGGAATACGAAAGTGAGCATCAAATGGTTAGGTTAGACAGCAGTGCAGTCAGCAGGATTTTGTGGCTGTTAATTAGCCTTAGAAGACAAGAATGTATGAATGTCTACACCAGGTGTGACAGAAGTCCATCTCCTGTAGCACCATCTTCAACACTGATCATATCTTTCCTTTCAGCACTTGAAAGGGGCTACAAGAAGGCTGCAGAGTGACTGTTCAGGAGGGCCTGGAGCGATGAGGTGCGATGGTTTCACATCAGAGAAGGGCAGATTGAAATGGGCTGTTAGGAAGAAGTTCTTTAGCAGGAGGGGGTTTAACACTGGAACAGGTTGCCCAGGGAGAGAGTTGAGGCCACATCCCTGAACATATTCAGGGGAAACTGGACAAGGCTCTGGGCAACCTGATCTAGTTGAGGCTCTTGCTGCTCACTGCAGGAGGGTTGGACTGGATGACCTCTGGAGGTCCCTTCCAACTCAGGCGATTCTATTACTCGATTTACCTAGGGCAGAACAGGAGCACAGCCAACATCAGTGCTTCACCTTAATGTTTTCCTAAGCCCTTACTCTCTTCTGATCCCGACTTCCTAATCCAGACACAACATCTACTTCACAGCTTTCGGTGGTTCTCTGCATGTGGTCCCCCCTTGACACCTTTGGATTCAGGAGGCTTTTGATCTGTGCAGTATCCCGTGGCAATAAATTGAGCTCCTTGCATGAAAAATGACATTTTAGGTTTTTTAATCAGACCTTAATACCTCACTGAAACATTCTGAGCTTTGATTTTTTTACAAAACAGAGTGAATAAGCTCCATCCATTCTGATTTATTATAAATAAACCTATCTAGAGAAAGTTATTTGTACAGTCATTTCCTAAATCAAAACAAATTCTCATTTTCTCCAGTCTTTTATTTTTGAGGAGTATTTGCTGAGATCAAGACTCTGGTGGCCCCTTTATAAATATTCAAGTCCCTGTCACTGAAGCATTTCAAACTTCTGACAGCCCTTCCTCACTCTCACAGGATGGAAGGACTTGGAGTGGACCTGGGGAAGTGCTGAGAAGTCAAGTGCTGACACATGGATGAACCTTACAGGCAGATGAAAGGACCAAAGCTGGCCAGGCACCTCCTACCATAGCCAAGGGCCAGACTAGGTTGGCCTCTGTGTTGGCCACCAAGAAGAACCTTCAGCTCCACTGATGGCTGCAACCCAGTAGGTGCTGAACTGTGGGGACACAGGCCAGAGCAGACCTTGTTATGAGGGATGGCCCCCTCTGTTGTCAGAGGGCCATCCAGGAGGGAAGGCCGGGCTCAGGAAGGGCTCTGGAGGGGCCTTAACAGCCCTAAGGGGCTGCCCTGGGCCCTGAGGGGGCCACCCTGGGCCTTGAGTGGCTGCACCTGGGCCCTGAGGGGCCCTAACAGTCCTGAGGGGCTGCCCTGGGCCTTGAGTGGCTGCCCCTGGGCCCTGAAGGGCCTTAATGGCCCTGAGGGATCTGCCCTGGGCCTTGAGTGGCTGCACCTGGGCCCTGAGGGGCCTTAATAGTCCTGAGTGGTTGCACCTCATGCTCCTCTTAGTCTAGAAGCAGGGCCTCTGGGCAGTGGGTGCTGTTGGTTTGTCTGTGAGTGGATGCCCTTTGCAGACTTTTCCTGCTGTTGGAAGGACCCCTGGCCATCTCTCCAGCAACTGGAGCTTCCAGTGACAATGGCAGCAAGGTAAGGAGTTGGGTTATGCATTTCTCAGGTGTTTTCCTTTGTGGTCTTTGCCTCGCTGTGGCAGGATGTGGCCTGTTGTTGATTTCTCTGTTGGTTAGTTTTTGGGTCAGTGTTCTGTTGCACTTGCAGTGTGTTGACTTCTTGTTTCCAGTGGCTTCCTTTGGTGCTGGCTTTACTGTTTTGTTTTTGCACCATATAGAGATAGATAGTGAACTCTGCCTGTGTTTTGGTCTGCTCTGGCAGGAGGATTGGACTAGATGATCTCTCATGGTCCCTTCCAATCCCTAACGTTCTGTGATTCTGCTGATAGCTTTTGTTAAATGATGGCATTAGGAAGACACCTATGGAGACCATCCAGTCTGAACTTCATTCTGCCCCAGAGAGGTTCACCAAGGTGCCCACTTTGTTCAGCAGCGGTCCCACATTTTCCCCAGTCTTCCTCTGGCTGCTGGTGTACCTGAAGAAATCCTTCTCATGCTTGATATCCCTTGTCAGGCTTCATTCCAACAGGGTCCTAACTTTCCTTGCTAAATCCCTACATATTCTGTTAGAACTATTGGGATGAGGGCTGGACTTCATGATCCTGGAGGTCCTTTCCAGCCATAATGGTTTTATGATTCAAGTTGTCTCAGGGTTAGAAGTTCAGGTTAACATGAGGAAAAACTTATTTACTGAAAGGGCCATCAGGCTCTGGAACAGGCTGTCCAGGGAAGTGGTTAAATTTCCACACCTGGACATGTTTCACTGCCATGTAGATACTGTGCTTAAAGATATGGTTTAACAGTGAGCTTGGTATGAATAGGTTAGGGCTCAATGATCTTAAAATTCTTTTTGAACCTAAATGATTCGGTGGTTCTATGGTGATTCTATGATTCAGGACTTTAAAAACAGGCAGACTGGCATTAGGGATAGCTATGGTGATTCTGTGATTCAGGGCTGTAAAAACAGGCAGACTGGCATTAGGATAGCTATGGTGATTCTGTGATTCAGGGCTGTAAAGACAGGCAGACTGGCATTAGGATAAATCTAGTCACTTTAATACATCAAAAGACATTTTACTTACGAAACGGACTGTTGTGCCTTCCCCGTGCCCTGTGTTTTGCCTGTTGCACTCTTCCATCATCACTAATGTTCTTGTGACTTTGCAATGAGATGGGTAAGGGAAGTCACACAGCAAAGGAAAACTGTTGCTGTAACAATCAGACTGTAAACAGTAGTTGATGGGAATCTAATCCAGTGCATTACAGAATCATTCAGGTTGGAAGACTCTTGGGATCATTGAGTCCAACCATTAACTGTACTATACGAGGTCACCCCAACACTGCATCTAAGTGACTCTGAAACTCATCCAGGGATGGGGAATCAACCTCTACCCATTTAAACAGATGTTTGCATTCAGCCATGGGTACAACTTGGTCACAGTCCTTCAATCAGTATGGAGTGCAGCAGTTCAAAATTAAAAGTAGATATTGAATATAGTTCAGAGAAAAGTGTGGTAAAGGGTTTGGATAATTGAACTTGGGAAAAATAGTTAAAATAGAGCTGATTTTGTTTGGCCTGAAGAAAAGATTGTTAGGGAGAGATGTAATAGCTGTCTATACTAGTGCAGAAGGATATAATTAAGGTGAAGGAATCAATTATTTTCAGGGGCTGACAAGTACAGAATGAGCAGTAATGGCTCGTAAGCAGAAGGAACAAAACCAGTGACAGCATTTTTAACCTTTAATATGTTCAAAGTACAGGGCAAGTGCTAATTTACTAAGTATTTGTGTAGTAAGTATTATCAATCCCTGTTATAGAAGAAGCTAAAGAAGAGATGAAAATGTTTGCTGACTTTCCATAGTTCAGTTAATGAAAAGCCTGGACTTAAGCTGAAGATGTTTTCATGATTGGTGTATCAGTAGGGGTATAAATATGTGAAGGGTGGGTGCCAGGAGGATGGAGCCAGGCTCTGCTCAGTGTCATTTAGTGATATGACAAGGGGTAATGGGTGTGAGCTTGAATAGAGGAGGTTCCACATCAATATCAGAAGGATCTTCTTCATGGTGAGGGTGACAGAGCCCTGGAAGGGGCTGCCCAGGGGGGTTGTGAAGTCTCCTTCTCTGAAAACCTGAATATGTTCCTGTGCAACTTGGTCTAGGGAATCCTGCTGTTGCAGGGGGATTGGACTAGATGATCTTTCGAGGTCCCTTCCAATCCCTACTGTTCTGTGAACCCACTTGGGACATTCCACTGCCATATTCAGAGTGGGTGTTGTCTCAAATGAAGTAAAAGTCTTGTTAATGTATTTAAAGTTGCTAGAAGTTAATTTTCATATAGGTTTCATATAGTTGTGTTAATCAGTCTAGATAGTGTCACTAAAGCAAATTTGTAGGGAATTTAAGCGTCCACAGAAGATGCTTTACAGTCATGGAAGGAAGTAAGTTGTGCTTTTAAATGCTTTCGGTTTAATTGGGTAATTTGCATAAGGAAGGAAAAGGTAAAAAGGAAATTATAGGACAAAGTCATCTTCCTTTTTCCCCTTTTAATGTTTGCGTCTGACTTGTTTGCTTTAGCTTAGCTGTGTTTAAAATAATGTAGTAGTTTATATATAATATTTAAAATAATATTGTAGTTTATCTGTAATATACATAATATAGTATTTAAAAGAATAGTCTTTTTTTCAGCTGATAACAAACCATGAATGTGTTCTGACCCCATCATATTGCACAGCTTCAGAAGTCTTAAAATCCATTACAGTAACTTTGTCTTTAGCTGATTATCATTCTATCTACATTGCTGTTTTCCCCAACCTATGCTCCTTGCCTCAGCATGCTTTGATTTAAAGTTGCTCTTAGTGTGTCTTGTAAGGAACTGTTCTGTCAGGCCACCTGATTAGGATTTTTAGTAGATTACAGATTATATTTATAGATTAGACCAACAAGAAGTTCTTTTAACTTGCTTGATTTAAAAATTGAGAGTTTTCTCACATGTGCCTTCACTGGATAGAGTGTTAAGTCAGAGTTGGGGTATTGTGAGGAAAAGAGTAGCCTGATTTCCCCTACTCTTTTAATAGCTGTAATTCCCTGGGTAGTTTTCACCACAGTGTTCTTGTGCCAAGAACTGACTTGAATCATTGCAGTATAGGATACTTAGGACCTCTAAGCAGCAGCTTTCAGACAACTACTGTAAGGTCAGGTAGGTTTAGCCAGGGTGGCTGTAGTACTGAGCATGAATTCTGGAGAATCTGCTTCTGAAAGCAAAGTTTTTAATGACTTGTAAAAATATGGGAAGTAGTTAAAATTCTGGTCATTAAGTATTGAAGATGAAGCTAGGAAACTTTCAGTTGCATGGCTTTAATTCCACAGTATGGGAAGTCACAGCTAAAGACCATCTGCTGTAGCAGATAATGTAGTGATGCTGTTCAAACCACACGAGCAAAACAGAACTGCTACCCTGTAGAACACAGGAGTGAGGAGAATGTAGTGAATCTGTCTGTGGTGTTTGCAACCACTTGCCTGCTGCAAACAATTTAATTCCTCACAAGCCACAGAAGTTAAGTCCAATGTCAAATCAGATTACTCCATTTTCACCGTATCATCTCGTTAGCATGGTGTGTTCATTCCGGAACCCTGTTATAAACTAAGTAAACACAATACAGTATGTAAACGCTAGTAATGTTTGTTAAAAATGCGTCTTCCTGAACCTCTCTCCGGCTCCACTTTATCCAGCTGTGCTCTTGTCTATGCAGTATTCATTAACAAGTTAAAATTACTTGCAAACTGCAGTTTCAAGCTTCATTAATATTATCAACAAATCCTTACAAGAAAGATGGCTGCTGTTCACACTGGAAAAGCATATTCTTATCTCTTTCATACTGTGATAAACATCTGGAAGGGCTTTAGAACAGAAGTACTGCTAGTAATTACTATTTAAAACATCATAGAAAATTGTTTGTCCAACTTTTATCAGATTTTTTCAAATGAGATAGAATTATTGGACTACTGCAGATTTGCTTCTGTCTTGTACTGTGTGCGGCTTCTGCAAAATCTCAGAACATTAGGGATTGGAACAGACCTCGAAACAGCTAGTCCAGTCCCCCTGCCACAGCAGGATCACCTAGATGCAGTTGCACAGGAACATGGCCAGGTGGGTTTTAAATGTCTCCAGAGGAGGAGACTCCACAACCCCGCTGGGCAGCCCCTTCTGTCACCGTCACTGTGAAGAAATTCCTTATCATATTGATGTGGAACCTCCTATGTTCCGCTCACACCCACTGCCCCTTGTCCTATCATTAGGTGCCCCTGAGCGGAGCCTGGCTCCATTCTCCTGACAGCCACCCTTTCTGTATTTATCAATAATGAGGTCACCCCTCAGTCTCCTTTTCTCCAAGCTCAAGAGACCCAGCTCCCTCAGCCTTTCTTCATCAGGGAGATGCTCCCCTCCCTTCATCTTTGTGGCTCTATGCTGAACTCTGTCCAGCAGCTCTGTGTCCTTGTGGAACTGAGGGGCCCAGAACTGGATACAACATTCCAGATGTGGTCTCAGCAGGGCAGAATGGAGGGGGAGGAGAACCTCTCTCGATCTACTAACCACCCCCTTTCTAATGCACCCCAGGATGCTATTGGCCTTTTTGGCCACAAGCTGACCACCAGGACCCCCCAGGTCTCTTTCTCCTACAGGTCTGCTCTCTAAGAGGTCAGTCCCCAGCCAAATTCTTAAATCAAAAAAAGTGGTAGACTTCTGTCATAGTGAAAAGTAGCTCTTAAAGCTTCCCCAACAGTTCCTCTTAAGACAGTTATAGGCAGGTTAAAAAGTTTGAAGCATTACATCTATCCCAATATATAAATTGTGAACTTAATTAACAGTATTTTAAGAATTGGTATTTATTGAGGAGGAGAAATATCAACTGATTGTGATGGAAAAACTGAGAAAAGCAGGTCTAATTTTTTTCCTCGTATTTTCCTTATTTAGCTTTGTTTTGGAATTAAGTTCTGTGGTCCTAAAAGGTTAGTTACTTAGCAACTAATGGAATAAATTTAACTCGGAAAGGCTGCGACAGAACTGATGCTACCAGCAGACCACTTTCTGTTTCATCAGTTTAGCAAATTTTTCTCTTTGAATTCCCCTTAAAAATGTCAAAAAATTATGGAGGAAAGTCAGGAAGCTCTATAATAAGTTCTTCACTAGCTTCTCTAGCTCCTTGGTTCAATTTGTTGAATAGAACTGTGAAAATAAATGGCTTTCATTAATAAATAATTTTTCAGAAGACTGAACTCACCCAAAGAAGCATAAGTGAAGTGTTTAATCCTATCTGTCTTCTCACTGTTTTCTGTTGGGGATCATCAATTATGATGACTTTGGACTATCTCAGTGCTTCAGGAGTTCATTTTTTAACAGAGCTGGGGTTTGTGACAGTTGCCAAACTATTTGCGAACGGCTGTGAGTCCTGTGATGTTGGGATTTCTGAAATCTAGTGGAGTTACTTTCAGATTAAGCAGCATGTGTAATACAGGAGTAAAACTGCATCTGGAATCTTGTGTCCAGTTCTGGGCCCTTCAGGTCCAGAAGGACACAGAGCTGCTGGAGAGAGTCCAGCACAGAGCCACAAAGATGGGGAAGGGAGTGGAGTGTCTCCCTGCTGAGGAAAGGCTGAGGGAGCTGGGGCTCTTGAGCTTGGAGAAAAGGAGACTGAGGGGTGCCCCCCATGAATGTTGATCAATATGGAAAGTGTCAGGAGGATGGAGCCAGTCTGTGCTTAGTGGCCAAGGGGCAACAGGTGTGAGCTGGAACAGAGGAGGTTCACCATCAGTGTGAGAAGGAACTTCTTCCCAGTGAGGGTGACAGAGCCCTGGAAGGGGCTGCCCAAGGAGGTTGTGGAGTCTCCTCCTGTGACAACATTTAACACCTGCCTGGCCATGTTCCTGTGCAACTGGATCTAGGTGATCCTGCTCTGGCAGGGGGATTGGGCTAGATGATCTTTTGAGGTCCCTTCCAATCCCTAATGATTCTAAGATGGTTTTAATTCTAAGATGTGATAATAAAAAGCATCTAAGATGTGATAATAAAAAGCAGCTGCTTGGAATTTTTTCCTGGAATTCTTGCAAAATTGAAAAACTGACTTAGAAGATAGTGTGTGACATTAGTACAGGTCACCCTAACCAGAAAGAGATGAAGAGCAGCAGAAGGAGCCAAAAACTTGGTGTCACTGGTGGAGGGAAATATTAGTGGAATGGAATGAAATGATAGAACATAGAAAACATAAGGTAACTAAGTAGTGGGATTGTGAGGAAATAAAGATGTATCCTGAGAAACCCAGCTTGATGCAATTGAATGGTCTTGGAAAAATGCCAATGAAAGATGAGTCATATGAAATTGATGAACAACATCATTCTAGTTCAAACAATCACTAAGGTAGACCTCACATGTCATAGTCTGAAAGTGTTGAAAATACCTAAAGAATAGAGCAGAATGAAGAGCAAGCTCCTTCAGGGTTGGAAGGTGTAGGTATAAGCAGGCGCTGTTGTCGGCAGAACTTCCCACTTTATCATGAGTTGCAGTATTTGTGGAATGGGATATATCTTTGAGCCAGCTTGGGTCAGCTGCCCTACCTTTTGCCCTTTTTTACTTCAGCTCCTGGCTGGTCTCTGATTCTGTACTAGCAACACCAGGACTCAAATCTAGCACTGACAACCCAGGCAATACCACTTCCATGCCTCGGAGGTGGTCATCTCTGCTCTATTGTTTGTGCCCAGCAGATATTCTCTTAGGATCTATGCTCTTAATGTATATGTTTGCAAAATGGAGGTAGTGGGTTTTATCCCTGTCCCATGATAAATGTACAGCACGGGACAGAAAAGTTGGACATTAAGTTGGAACTTGAGATTCATAAATCTATTTACAATAGCAGGGGAAATAGAACTCATGACCTGCTGGGTTCTTAGTGGTCTTACTCTACTAGCAACTTCAAGAAACTTACTTGGTTTTGATGAAAACTACAAAACCTGGAGAGAGTGGTCAGGCACTGGAATGGGCTGCCCAGGGTGGTGATTGAGTCCTCATCCTTGGAAGTGTTTTCAGAGTCACCTAGCTGTAGTGGCAGGATCTGGTTTAGGGGGTGACGTTGCAGAGTAGGGTTGATAGCTGGACTCGATGATCCCTGGGTTTTTTCCAACTGGAATGATTCTGTGATTTTTTGCATTCCGGCTTAAGTTTGCCATTGTATGAGTCAGATCAGATGGGATAGAAAATAGAGACACAAGTGTTATGAAGCACCTTGGATGTTTATGGTATCTTTGCATAGATGTTTATGGTAGGTTGCATAATGAGCATGAAATGATCATAAGGTAGCACAGAACTTGTTTTGGCAACCGAGGAAACAACCCTTGGTGGTGGTGTTGGAGGAAACATAATTTGAATATTGCATTTCAGAATAGACACTATGTTCCAGAGGTGTATCGGCAAGCTGAATCAAGTTCAGATGGCAGCAAAAAAAATACGTCAAGGAGATTTGAGAAATTGATTTCTGAGGAAAGATAAAAAGAAGACAGTATGTATGACTTGGCTCAGCAGTGATAACGGGCAGGGAGAATTAGCAGGCTACAAATAGCTAGTGTATTTAAATTTTGAGTCTGGAATAATTAAATGCAGGCCACGATGTAGCTAGAATATTGGCTTGACATTATGAAAAAGAAACTGTAAACAGAGTGCTAAAGCAACCATCACAGAAGAGAAATGTTGACCTTCTGATTAGATTGGAATTGCAGTGTGCTAACATTCATTCACTTGTTCAGTCAATCTTTGACCAGTCACACTAAATATATCATAGAGTTACAGGACACTGTTTTAGAAACTAATGTTCTCTTATTTTACATTCAAATGTATTGACCTGGGCTGTGTTAGGGAGTTGCCTGCAAGTCAAGGGAAGTGATCCTTCCCCTCTACGCTTTCTCATCAGTTCATTTGTTTTCCTTAGTAAAACAGGCTGCCCAGGACGGTTGTGGAGTCTCCTCTGCAGATGTTTAAAACCCGACTGGATATGTTCCTGTGTGTCTTGGTCTAGGTGATCCTGCTGTGGCAGGAGGATTGGACTGGATGATCTTTTGAGGTTCCTTCCAACCCCTAAAGTTTTGTGATTCTGTAAAAGGAAAACCTCTGCATAATGTTTTCCCTGTGAAATGCTTTAGTTTACCCAGCTTAAACATTAATTTCTGTTGGTTTTCCAAGTGCTTCCTAATTTTTATTGATTATTTTAAATATGTACTTGACAGTGAATTAAATTAGCCTGCCAAGGGAGGTGACTGAGTCACCATCCCTGGAGGTGTTTAAAGATTGTTTAGGTGTGGTGTTGAGGGATATGGCTTAAGGGTAAACTTTGTGGAGTAGGGTTAATGGTTGAACTCTATGATCCCAAGGGTCTTTTCCAACCTGAATGATTCTGTGAAGCCCTTATGTGTTACTTGAACATGGTGCAGAGCCACCAAAAGGTGATGAACGAAAGGCTGAGGGAGCTGGGTCTCTTGAGCTTGGAAAAGAGACTGAGGGGTTACCCCATGAATGTTGACAGCTATGGAAAGGGTAGGTTTCAGGAGAACAGAGCCAGGCTCTACTTAATGTCATCTAATGCTAAGACAAGGGACAGTGGGTGTGAGCTGGAACAGAAGAGGCTCTACATCAATGTGAGAGGGACTTCTTCCCAGTGAGGGTGACAGAGCCCTGGAAGGGGCTGCCCAGGGAGATTGTTGAGTCTCCTTTGGAGACATTTAAAACCTGCCTGACCATGTTCCTGTGTGACATAGTCTAGGGGATCTTGCTGTGGCAGGGGGGATCGGACTGGATGGTTGTTTGAGTTCCGTTCCAATCCCTAATGTTCTGAGATTCTGCAATTACTGAAATAACTTCAGTTGTGCATTGTGGCTCAAACCCTGTAGGGAGCTCAACCTCAAGTAGCCACAGTAAAATGAGACAACTTATGGTTGGAGAGAAAACAGGTTGATAACTAAGCAAAAGCTGGGCACAGAAGCCAAGCAAATATGGAAATAATTCCCATAGAGAGGCAGGAATTGTGAGCATTCCTAGGAAACCAAGGCTTCACATAGTCTTTAGTTGGGAATACAAACACTGTGACACTAAATGTTGGGGTTTTTTAATTCCGGTATTGAATATCTCCAGTCAGCTGGGGCCAGCTGTTGTGTTTCCTCAACTTCTTGTGTAACCTCAGCCACCTCAGTGATGGGGAGCAGTGCGAGAGAAAGCAATGACCTTGTTGTGCAAGCGTTGTTCAGTATAGCTAAAACCCGGGTGTGCTACCAATACTGTAATCATATCTCTGAAAGAGAGCACTGTATGAGCTGCTATGAAAAGAATTAACTCTACCTACACAAAATCTGTGTAGCTGTGTCAACATTCTTGTTCCAGATAAAGCCATAAGAGCAGACAGTTATTTTGTGGCTTCTCTTAGCAGTTACAGCGCTATTGAGATTGTGAAGGATTTGGAATTGATTTGTATTTCTGCCTGAAATAAGGAGCTCTCAGAGGAGTGTCTGAATTGCGGGTTTGTTCAGCATTGGATAGGTTGATGAGGACCTCAGGTGTTCTGGCTAATGGTTTTGGAAGCTAGGGGAAAAAAACAGGGGTAAGCAGAGATGAATAAAGCTGTTCCTCAAGAGAACAGAAACTCCAGAATTAGGATGTTTGCAAGTAAAACCAATTTATTTTCAAATGATTAAAATAGCTGGAACATGAATTAGAATCTGGGGTTATCCTTATAAGACTCCAATAAGAACTGTGCTTGCTTTGTTGTCTATGTTAAGACATCTGTAATTTGATCAAACACTGCAAATAGATGAATTTGAACTTTATCTTTCCTGGTGAGACCCTATGTTCTTGACTGGTTTTACCTCTGCAGTTCCCATGTCTTTCACATATTTGCCACTGATCTTCCTAGTCAGGACTGAAAGCTGAACTGCCATAGCTCCTATGTATATGAGATGCATGAACTTTTCTACTACAGAATAATAGGTGAGGAAAACAGGGCCAGGAGAAGAGTGATAGTGAGTAGGACCTCACTGGTAGGCATCATTTCTTCTTTTGTCTTTCAGGAGAATGCTTCTGAGTCTCAAGTTATTTTGTACAGCACAACAGAGGTACTTCCTTACTGTGGTCTTTGTGGATTTTGTTCTCATACATTTACATTATCTGGGATAATTTTACTTACTTAAAGTGAAGCATTAATTTCAGTTTTAGGATAGAGATAATGTTTTGATTTTACACACAGAGTGATAGCTGAATATTTGACTTCTATGAGAAGGAACTTCTTCATGGTGAGGCTGATGGAGAACTGGAACAGGCTGCCTGGAGAGGCTGTGGAATCTCCTCCTCTGGAGGTGTTATAAATCTGCCTGGCCCTGTTCCTGTGCAACTGGATCTAGGGGATCCTGCTGTGGCAGGGGGATTGGGCTGGATGATCTTTCGAGGTCCCTTCCATTCCCTAATGTTCTGTGATAAGCACTGACTCAGAGCTTGTACTTGCTCTGACCCAAGTGTTCTCATCCAGCTGTGAAATCAAATACTTTAATGTCTGTTTTCACTGTATATAGAATGTCTGCAACACACCTGCCTGCTCTAAGGTGTCATGAAGACAGGGAAATCACTGAGAAAAGGTAATGAAAAGAGTTTTAAAAGAGGAGGAAATACACGGAGAGAGTAGAAGTTAGGTGAATAGACTATTTAGATGTAAAATTACAGGTCAGTTTTGTCATGGCCTTGAGGACATTCTCAGACCTTACTGACTTTGTTCAGCTTTGTGTCTGTCCCCTCAGAAGGACTGATCTCAAAATCCTCTCAGCCCTGACCAGACATGGTCCAACTGCTGGCTCCCTATGCTGGTGTGACCCCAGAACCTCTCAATCCTCAGGGAGGTGGCTGGGGGGTGAACTGCTCCTAGATTCCCCTGGGTAGACTTCCCGGGAGCTGGGAATTCCCTGGGGCTCCCAGTGCCCAACCCTCAAGGATCTGCTGGCTCATACTTCTCCATAAAGAATATACTCAGACTACAATATGAGTGAGTGGAAAAGAGTAGTTCTAAGATGTCACTCACTTGCCTCAGGGAAAATACACTCAGATTTCAGTCAGCCTACACTCGGTTTTAGGGTGTGTTTAGGTAGCTGACACATAGCTCATGAGTGGAAAATAGCATGCAGAGTTTTCTTGTGCTTTTTTCAGAGCATCATGGTATTTTCTGTTAATGTATTTTCTGCAGTCTCGTACAGACTGCTTGGAACTGCATCACTTAAAAATAACGAAGCATTCATTCATGTGCGCGAGATGTATGTACATAGCAATAAGACTTGTATACGTGCAATAACATGGCATTTGCAGTTGCAATGCCTTTGCACAGACTGACCTTGATAAAGACTCTTGAATTCAAATTAGTTTTGGAATTTGCTATCAGATGGACAAAAACCTATCACAGTTTAATGCTTGACTTGAGCGTGGCCAAGATTATTAGGGGGGCAAAGAAGTAAATCATGATTTAACATTTTATTAGTTCCACTTTTCTTCTAGCTCTTGGAGAACTCTTCAATTTATTGCATTGAATCGGTGTCCTTTGGAAGTGCCCTGATTATGCTGCCCTTGCTATTCCAGAAGTCATATTTTTAAAAGGTCAAAATGTTTATCTTTATAACAGGAAAAAGTCGTAGATACTTATGGGTTTTAAAGTTGTCTCCTTTTTCTGTTTCTCTGATGTTAATTTTGGTGCTTTGGTGTTTTTTATTTTGTTGCTCTCTAAAGCTTGAGGTGTGTTCTTTTGATGTATATAATTCAAGACAAAAACAAATCAAATTGAATATAAATGAGCTCTTTGATCTTCTAAATACATCGCTAAATTAATCTCTTTTGCCGTACCTATCCTTTTTGAAAAGAACACTGATGCTTTTGAGTTGCTGATGGAGGAATTTACCCTTTTGATGCGTACCTCTGGAATTAGAGCTTGGCCTTTTCAAGTGATGATCGCATCTTCAGTGACCGCGAAGCAATCACAGGTTTGCCATGTATAATTGTTGCCACTTGTTCTGTTTCATTCACAAACATTGTTTGGATAGATCAAGGGAGAAACTTCTACCCCTGCACACCGTGGTCTTTTTTTCAATGGAGCCAAGTGTTGGGTCCTGTGTTTTGGTCACAACAATCCCCCTACAGGCTGGGGGCAGGAGGATGGAAACTGGTCTTGTAGAAAAGAAATTGGGGGTTCTAACTGACAGGTGGCTGAATATGAGCCCAGGTGGCCAAGAAGGCAAATGGCACCTAGGCCTGGATTAGAAACTGTGTCCAGCAGGAGTAGGGAAGTGACTGTCCCCCTGTACATATGGCATGTTTCTGAAACCATATTTACTCTGAAGCTCTAAGCATTGAGTGGTAGAGGAGACTATGAATTATGTAATGGAAGAAAGGGTAGAACCAGTACTGGCAATTTCACAGAGCATTAGGGATTGGAAGGGACCTCAAAAGATCATCCAGTCCAGTTCCCCTGCCACAGCAGGATCACCTAGATCCAGTTGCACAGGAACATACCATGATGGGTTTTAAATGTCTCCAGAGGAGGAGATTCCACAACCTCCCTGGGCAGCCCATATAAAAAGAGCATTTTGTGGTATTCCTGAGTAACACTGCACTGCAGTCTGTCACTCTTTCACAAGATGTGAGGTCTCACATTATGGCCATCTAAGACTTTGCTGTTCAAGCAAAGACTGAAAATGATCTTCATAATTTCCAATAAACTTTCCTTTCACTGAATGTCCAAGAGGAGAGCTGCAACACTTCTGTTAAAACATGTAAATGTGTAAATATTAGCAATAATTGCTCTCCTGGTTTAGTGGCCATGCTTTGAATAGAAGCCAATAGGATAATTGTGAAAATTCCAGCAGTGGGACGCTGACTGTTTTGTGGACACTGATGAAGCTTTAGCCTAAGCTCAGTCCTACAGAAACAATTATTGAGGCTGGAAAAGACCTCTGACTTCACACAGCCCATGACCTAACATCACCACATGAGCCAGACCAGGGCAGAAAGGGCCATGGCCAGGCTGTCCTTCACCTCCGGGGATGGGTGGTCCAGTCCAGACTCTGATGACCCTTTCCAGGAGGAAGGGCTTCCTAACATCCAACCTAACCCTCCCTTGGCAGCTTCAGGCCCTGCCCTCTCGTCCTGGGAGAAGAGCCTGACCTCCACCTGACTACAACATCCCCTCAGGTAGCTGGAGAGAGGGAGAAGTTCCCCCCTGAGTCTCCTCTCCTCCAGGCTAAATACCCCCAGCCCCATCAGCCTCTCCTCATCAGATTTTCCCTCCAGTCCCTTCCCCAGCCTGGTTGTTCCTCTGGACCTGCTCCGGCCCCTCAATCTCTTTCTTGGATTTGTGTGGTTGTCACTATTAACCAAAGCCCTTAGTACCATGGTCTGGCTGATGTGGTGATGTTAGGTCATGGGCTGGACTTGATGATCTTTAAAGGTCTTTGTCACCCTCAATAGTTCTTTGATTCTGTGCTACTACAAAACAGAAGTAACCAAAGTGCTAAATGTGTCCATCCCTTCAGCTGCATGTTTGAAAAGTGAAATTGCTAGAGTGTTATGTACTTGGAACACTTGTACATCTAGCAAAAGCAGAAAAGAAAACATTGATCTTTGTTTCAACAAACATTGGCAAGATCATACTTATCTGTGTTCAGGAAATGAATTGGGATTTGTCCAAGATTTCTCTATATGAATTCTTGCTTTAATCCAGCAGAAGATGGGAATAACTTCTCAGACCTGAGCAGCTCTTAAATGATTGTTCTGTTAAGATCCCAAAAGTTAGTATCTGCAGTGTTTTTACAACAGATACTGTTTCTTGTGCATCACTTAAAATATTGCTAGAAATAGTTGTGATTAATGAAAACATAATATTCATTAAAGATTCTGAAAATGCAGAAAAAACCCACTAAATACTTTCAAAATGTATTGTTTGTGTTCATGGTAGGCCATTACTCCCCAGGTACCAGTATAGGTTGGGGACTGACCTGTTGGAGAGCAGTGTAGGAGAAAGGGACCTGGGGGTCCTGGTGGCCAGCAGGATGACTATGAGCCAGCAATGGGCCAATGGCATCCTGGGGTGGCTTAGACAGGGGGGTAGTTAGTAGATTGAGAGAGGTTCTCCTCCCCCTCTACTCTGCCCTGCTGAGACCACATCTGGAAGATTGTGTCCAGTTCTGGGCCCCTCAGTTCCACAAGGACACAGAGCTTCTGGAGAAAGTCCAACACAGAGCCACAGGGATGATAGAGGGAGGGGAGCATCTCCCTGCTGAGGAAAGGCTGAGGGAGATGGGGCTCTTCAGCTTGGAGAAAAGAAGACTGAGGGGTGACCCCATGAGTGTTAATAAATATGGAAAGGATGGGTGTCAGGATGGAGCCAGGCTCTGCTCAGGGACATCTAATGATAAGACAAGGTGCAACGGGTGTGAGCTGGAACACAGGAGGTTCCACATCAGTCTGAGAAGGAACTTCTTCATGGTGAGGGTGGCAGAGCCCTGCAAGGAGCTGCCCAGGGAGATTGTGCAGCCTCCTTCTCTGCAGACATTTAAAACCCATGTAGCCATGTTCCTGCATGACTGGATTTAGGGGATCCTGCTCTGTCAGGGGGATTGGACTAGATGATCTTTCAAGATCTCTTCCAATCCCTAATGTTCTGTCTTTCTGTGATTTGAATTAAAGATAACATCTGGTTTAGAGACTATCTAAGCTATGCATTTCAGCTTTATAACAAGGAGGCTCTACTTAGGACTCAGAACAGGCCTAGTGCCCCTGTTATGTTAATTGAACCCTCATTTGCATTAAGGTAGAATTTTTAGTGATGTGATCACATAATAAAATTGTCTTAATTTATTTTGTGTTTATGGCTTAGTTTTTCTGTTAAGTCTGTAACTAAGTGTGTAGTATTTAAAAGTCTTTACTGACGACTTAAACTCTACGTTGTAAATATAAATGTGATTTATGCCATGTAAATATGATCATAGAATCATTATGGCTGGAAAGGACCTCCAGGTTGATGAACCAGCCCTCATCCCAACATCTCTGTGATTCCTAGACTATGGCCTTGAGTGCTCCAGCTACTTATTTTTTTTTAAACACCTTCGGGGATGGGGACTCTACCACCTCTCTAGGATGATGAGGTTAACTGCTGACTTTGGCTATTTCATGGGTACTAGAAGACTTACAAATCTAAATTACATTTAAAAAGCTCTTACATGATATATTTCAGACGCCTGCTGATGTGTCTTAAGTGCTTCTTCAAAATTCAGAAGGATTGAATCAGATCATGAGCATATTATACTCAAATGCCTCTTTCTGAGAAAACTGGAACAACAAAAGATAAAGAAAACTGTATGAAATTGACTTTTCACAGAATCACAGAATTATTGAGGCTGGAAAAGCCCTCTGAGCTCATCAAGCCCAGCCTACAACCTAAAATCACTGCATCAGCTAGACCATGGTACTAAGTAAAACTATTCAGGGGAGTGTATCTACGTTAATGAATAGCTATCCCAAGAAATCTGTGCTAGGGACCTCCTGAAATCAGCAAAAAGAGGAGAAAAAAGGCTGCTTCAGATGCTTTGATTAAGTTTTCAAAGTGAGGTTTGACTTGTGAAACCCAAATCCACTTTGGTTTTGTTTTTCCTTTCAAGTTAAACTACTTAGTAAGCTGCTTGCTCATGTGAAACTACCACACAAATCAATATTAATTTAGTCAACTGATGATGGAAGGAGCTTCCTAGGAGGGTTGTGGAGTCTCCTTCTCTGGAGACATTTCAAACCCTCCTGGCCATGTTCCTGTGCGACTGGGTCTAGGGGATCCTGCTG
>JAOXOE010026678.1:0-20830 GCA_028565055.1 Phoeniculus purpureus
TGTTGGGATGGAGATGCCCCTGCTGGAACAGAGATGCCCATGCTGGAATGGAGATGCCTGTGTTGGGATGGAGATGCTTTCATTGGGATGGAGATTCCCTTGCTGGAATGGAGATGCCCATGCTGGAATGGAGATGCCTGTGTTGGGATGGAGATGCCCCTGCTGGAACAGAGATGCCCATGCTGGAATGGAGATGCCTGTGTTGGGATGGAGATGCCCTTGCTGGAACGGGGATGCCTGTGTTAGGATGGAGATGCACATGTTGGGATGAGGATGCCCATGCTGGGATGCAGATGCTTTTGATGAGCAGCAGGAGTGCCTGAGAGCCTGCGGTGTGCCTTAGCACACACTTTCCTCAGGCATGATTTATTCCTGAGCAATCCCAGCATTCTGGAGCTTTTCATAGCTGGGCTAAGAGCAGTGAGTGCTCTGGCAAATGAGAAGATGATGATGAGTCCTAACAAGATTTTCTGAAGTGAGATGCCCTAAAGAAATCAATTGGGAATCGGTTAGGCATCAAACCCAGACCTCCTATTGAAGTTCTTCTGAAGCTATCTATTTGCTGCTTTCTGCAAGATCATTCCCTATGTAATCTTCAAATCTCTATGCAGAGACAATTACTCCCTGTTGTTAGTGTCGTACGTGGCTTCACACGGAGCAGCTACGTATGCTGGGGACAGCTGTTGGACTCTGCAGACAGCAGAGGTTCCCGAATGCTCACGAGGGGTGTTGAAAGGTTCTAGACACCAAGTTTTATGGGGAGCCGCTAACGGGGCTGGAGCTGTTTAGCTTGAGGAAGAGGAGGCTGAGGGGTGACCTTATTGCCCCCTAGAACTACCTGAAGGGACACTGTAGAGAGGTGGGGACTGGTCCTTTCTTACAGGTCATTAGTGATGGAACAAGAGGGACTGGCCTCAAGCTGTGCCAAGGGAGGGTTAGGCTGGCCATGGGGAAAAACAGTCATCAAGACTTGGAACAGGCTTCTCAGGGAGGGACATTAGGAGAAACTTCCTCATGGAAAGGGTCATCAGGCCTTGGAGCAGGCTGCCTAGGGAGAAGGGGTTGAGTCCCCACCCCTGGAGGTGTTCAAAGATCAATTAGATGTGGTGCTGAGGGATCTGGTCTGGTGGTAACCTCAGCGCAGTTAGGCTATTGGTTGGACTTGATGATCTCGGTTGTCTTTTCCAGCCTGAATGATCCTGTGCTACACTCTTGTCTACACTGTGACCTCCAACTAGATGGTTATCAAGCACTGAGGCTGTCAACACACTTTTTTGTCCCAGAGCTCTTCCTATTTCTCAGCGAGATGCTCAACATCCCCAGCAACGCCACCGAAGGCTTAATTAGCGAGACAGATTTTAGAGCCCTTAATCTCCTGCACCGGGGCTGTGTTGGGACTGCTGCTCTTCCTCCGAAGACAAGCTGGGATTTTTTTATGATGACTCATTATCTCGTAGTGTTAATACAAACCATTTGCTGTCGTCAGGCAGAACAGGGCCAGTGCAGCAGCTGCTCGCCCTGCTCAAAGCATGAAGTTACCACACAGCGCCGTAAATCCCAACTGCCTCGTGCAGAAGCTCGGGGTCACGTCCACACTGCCGGGGGAGCTCTGTTTTGAGGTCTCCAGCAGTCGTTTCCCCAACAGCGACGCTGAGCATTTGCATAGCGAAGGATGAGCGCTAACGGGAGCTGTACGGTTCATATTGTATCCCCACTAGCCTCTTTGTGCAAAGTAGGTCAGCGCTTGATCAACCTCCCCGATTTTTGTCTAATCTCATTGCACGGGGTTTTTCAGGCAAAGAGAGTGGGATTAAGGGTGAGAATAATGCGACGTCTCAAACCTTCATTTCAGCAAGCCCCAAAGCCGGGTAGAAATCAAACCCAACCAGCTATGGTTTGCTGAGGTGCCTGGCCAAAGCAACTCGAGTTGCTTCAGCAAATGTCACCGTTTGCAAACCTCTGCCCTGGTCCTGCATCTCCTCCATCACCTGCACAGAGAGTTTTGCTCCTCACATCCCCATGCAGAGAATTCCTCAGCCAACTGCCTGGAACAACTGCTCTAACTGGTAGCTTTGCTCTGCACCTAACACAGCCCAAGGTCCTGCAGCTGCACATGGGGGTTGGATTCGTCCTTGCAGGGACAACCGAGGGGACATCCAGGTGCCACATCCAGCTCTGGTGGCACCCGACACCAGTAGAACAATCTGCTGGGGATCTCCAACAGCTGCTCACCACCAACGACACCGCCCGCTCCTGGGACAGCCAGTGGCCCAGCAGAGACTATGCTGGTGGCACCGGAACCTGCCCCATCACTCCTGTTGGCAGGGGATGAATCTGGCCCTGGGAAAGAACTTCAACATCTGCTCACCGTGTAGCTAGATGAGTTTCACCAGATTTCCTGACACAACCCCAGAGCTGCCTGCAGCTCTCCAGGCTGGGAACTGTTCCGCAGTGCTCTCACTCACATCTGCTCTCTGCAACCGCTCAGCTCAGCCCTACGCTGCTGTCCGTGCTGGCAAGTACCACTCTGCCATTTGGACACCGTGACGATTGGGACTCACATCTCAGAGTCCATCAGCACTGTGCAAAGTCCATACTAAAGTCCAACTGGCCTCTCAGTGCTTTTCTAGTCGATGAATCCACACTCTCTGTCTGTCCTGCCATGCCCTCTCCCTGATCACTGAGTCCGATCTTGTGCCTCCAGCTCTGGCTCTACACATTCCATAGCTCTACTTTGCTTATTAGACATCTAAGAGCTGTGAAGTGCCATCAATTATAACTTGTAAAGTGCTTTGAGCCTTTCCAAGGAGAGACGTTTCTGGCACGGAGACCGGAGCGGTATCTGACTGACCTCTCTTGGTGCGTGGCTGCCTGCAGAGCAGGGAGAGCCCTGTACTCTCTCCACTCATCTCAGTTCAGGAGTGACCCCCTCACATCCCACTCAACCAAGAGAAAGGGTCTGGGATGGGAAAACTGCCCGTAACCCCATCAGCCACAAAGCTCCACGTGCTCTGCAGCATCCTTTCAGCTCTGTTGAGACGCAACGGGTCAACATCAACTCAAGTCACCTTCAGGCTGCGGCACTGCTACAGTAAAAAGCAGCCAGGACAAGAGCCAGAAGAGGTGCAGCCCCAAGCAGCTGCATCTCCCCTTGCACCAACCTCTCCTCTAGAGACAAGAGCTGGAAAGGCATCCTCAGCCCCACCGCTCCGCCCACAGATGCTCAGCAGCATCTGTGCGGTGACAGTACGAGGCAAGCGCAGTGACAGGGGACAATCGAGCAGGGAGCTGTCTCAGTACCACCAGCCATCTGCTTGTGGAAGGTTTTAACTTGCACCGTGCCATGTAAAACTTGAAATATTCATCTTGTCTGTGGGATGTCCCAACTGGCACTTCAGGCAGCCGTGCTGCTCACATGGGGTTACGATGAGTCTTTTCCTCACCCTCACAACCCCGTGAAATGGCAGAGTGGGGGGAAAAAATATTAAGTGACCTTTTCAAAGCTTCTGGAGGATTTGGGTTGAGCCTATTTTGGGGATGAAGGCAATTTCCCTGGCTGTCTGTGACATTCTCCACGTGACTCCCCACCTAGGGTTAGAGATCTGTGGCGGTCACTGGGTTTTCACCACAAGGAAACACTTCTGCATGTGGATTCTGGAAAAAACCCCTCTGGTTTGGATTGATCTCGTTTTGTTAATGTTAATGGAACCAAACAGCAGCTTCCAGAAGTGTATAAATAATTGAAATGCTATTATGGAGCTAATGCTCCAGGTACGACCCCGATAGATTTTTTCCAGAGCGAGTCAATAGGTGTTTTATGGATTCCATGAAAACGGGTCAATGAGAGTTGCAAAGATTTAATAAGGTATAATGGACCAGGCTTGGACTAGTTAAAGAAATCTATGGAGATGAGCAAGGTATGGTCTTTGCATCTGAGTCTCACAGGAGCTCAGTGGGAATTGCACCAGCTTCCTATGGTGGGCACCAGCTCTGAGCTGCTGATGGCATCCAGGGAGGACTGGCTGGGGTTTAAAAACCGCTTAAAGCCAAAGACTGACAGCACAGCCCATAGAGCACAGGGTGGAGGGAGGGTGCAGTTGGCTGCTGCTGCTGCTAGCACCCACCGTGCCGTTAGGGAAGCCCCGCAGCAGCTCTCTATTCATCCCCAGCTGCCCTTGCCGGCTCAACAAGAGTCAGAGAAATCATGAGAATATTAATGGTGGGGAGTGTGAGCCTTTTAAACTCTCAAGTGAAGCTGCTCCAGGCTGGGGAGGATCTTGGGGGCAGAAGCATCCCAGCTGGACCTTTCTTTGCTCTCTGCTTTCCGCCCTCTGCCGCAAAGGCAGGTGCCCACCTCCCCAGCCTTCCCAGCCACGGCCGAGCCCATTAACATTTGATTCCCTTCCATTCTAATCTAATTATATTCCTGTGTTTAGTAGCTGAGCATAATGTTAAACAGGCTATTCCGAGCGAGCTGCAGTCAGGGAAGGCTGGAAATTTCATTTACACTGAATATATGATTCATTACAGTGGGGACTTGGGACACAGCAATTAATTCACCTGAGCGAGCAGCTCGGACGGGCACCGCTGCCCCACGGTGAGCTGGCACGCAGCAAACCCCAACTGTTCACCCTGACACCATCGAGAGCAACACAAGGAGGTCAAAACGGCTCCGAAAAGAGAGGAAAATATAATCAACCCCAAATGATGCAGAGTTGGAACCAATATAAATCCATTCTACACCCTTGGTTGCTGCAGCTCCCAAGGGGTAAAGCTGGCTATGGGCTCAGCTTCTGCAGAGTGAGGAGCAGGAGGAGGGAGAGGGGGACCCCAGCAGTGGGAGTGTGGAAGTGTTTATGGCAGCAAACATCCCCAGACAAGCTATGGGGTAGTGATGGAACATGCACATGGGATGCAGGACTCTGGAGCTGAATGTGTTATGAAGGTTCTGATGCCCTGGAACAGGTTGCCTGGGTAGGTTGTGGCTGCTCCATCCCTGGCAGTGTCCAAGGTCAGGATGGATGTGGCTCCGAGCAACCTGGTCTGGTGAGAGGTGTCAATGCTCATGGCAGGGGATTGGGACCGGATGAGGTCCCTTCCAACCCAGACCAGTCTGTCTCTTTATGATTATGCACCAAGAGGTTAAGTAACAGAACAGGTCACTTAACAGCTTGGAAACCTCTGTTGCTTATCCAGGTTTTAGAGGTGAGCTTGAAACCACAAGGTTGAAGTTCAAGGCTGCCCCAAGGACCCTTCACTCTCAAGTTCACACCCACTCCACTCCCTGCCTTTTAGCTCTGGTCCATCAGCATCCACCTCTTAGAATCTCATTTGGGCACCCAGCGTCCCCTCTTTGGCAGGAGATGGGTCTGGCCATCCTGACTGGGTGACCCACCCTGCTTGGGTCCCATATCCCAAGAGAAGCGTGAGCAGAATGATGGCACCGGGCAGGGATGAGAGCAGCAGTGGGTGGCAGGGGACGATGGGCACAGGGTGGATGTGGGATGGACGTGGGGCGGGGGCGTGCGATACGTACCAGGAAACAGCCCGATGGCGTCTGCCCTGCCCCCAGAAGTCAAACAGGCTTCGGCCAGTCAGCAGGAGATTTCAAACCATTTCTCAGACACAAAGGCCACGGGAATAAGATGCCGGTCAGAAGAAGAGGGTCTGCAGCAAGCACAAAAAGGAGCTTGCACGTGCTGGTAGGTAACACACGAGGAGCAAGCCGAGGTGGCCTGCTGCAAAAATCAGTGTTTTTAGAGATGGGGAAAAAAGAACAAGACTAAATCTCCAAAGTGATGCTTTGAAGGGGCTTCTTGGCCTTGGAGACCAGCGCGGTGCGAAGCAGAGGCGGAAGATGGGCTCCAACACTGAGTGTGTGCAGCTCTGTGCAGCCAGTTGCTGTGGGGCAGCTGATCCCAGCAGCAGCAGAGCATCTCCCACCTGCCATCTCTCTCCAGCCCTCGGGTCTGCTGTGACCCATAACCAGCCCTGGGTCCCCTGGAAACACACTGAGGCCAAGAGAATGCCCCAGAAAGCATCACCTGATGCCAGGCAAAGCAGCTAAACCCCCTTGCAGGCAGCACAAAGGGCATCCCGGCACCCTCCATCGCATCCAAGCCAACGCAACGAAATGGTTTGAAGCTCCCTGCCCGTTCTCTGCCTTCTGCAGCCCGAGGAGAGACCCTGGAACAACGTGAACAGGCAGAACCCCATGCGCACGCAGGAGCTGATGGCTAAAGAGATGCTCATTAAGCTGTGGGCTCTGTCCTTCATGCAGGCAGACATCACCTGCGGGCGGCACCGGCGCCGCGCTCCAGCCAGGCTGTGTGGAGAACCAGCTGCTCATTCCCTCCCTCCCAGCTCCCCACCTGGTTTCTCCTCCGGTTCTGATGGGGAACATTGATTTATCCTGCGGTGAAACCACACCAGCAGCCAGGGAAAGGGCTCTGCGAGCCAGCCTGGGGCATGGGGATGGGTCACTACGACCACCTCCCTCCCTGTGTGGGCCAGGGGCAGCGTGAGCAAGGGCTGGCATCCTTTACATGGTGCTGCCAGCAGCTCTGAGCCCCGTGTTCATGCATCATTATTTCACGGCAGACAAATGGTTCGTTTGGCTCTCGCTGCCCGCTCCCCCATTAATCATGCTGCTCGTTCACAACCCAGCAGCTCTTTCGATGCCACTTAGCAGACAGCGTGGATGCTGGAAGACGGACCCGGCAGCGTTTACGTGCTGGTGGCTGCACCCGTGTGGCGCCAAGCCCTGCCAGGGCGGGACAAGTTGTCCCGTGGCTGTGCCCGCGGGCTGGCCAGCATCACAACTTGGATGTGCAGAGGTCATCAACCTCCTGGCACCGGAGCGAGACGACACTTCCCAAACCCGCAGCGGCCGCCTCACCTGTTTCCATTGAAGGTGGTTTTATAATCCCCGGGGGAGCGCAACGCCTCCTCCGCGTAGACGGGCACGGGGGTCCGGACGCACTCGTGGGAGCACTGCAGCGTCTCATTGTAGGCGGTGAAGATGTCGAGGGCACTGGGCACGCGGGCGGGGGCAAAGTCGGTCAGGTTCTGGCAGCTCTCCTCTTGCTGGTCCAGTTTGCGCTGGTGGCTGTTGCGCCGCGGGCGGCCGCTCTGCGCGCAGCTACGGGGGGAGGAAGGGACACGATGCATCATGCATTATCAGCCAGTAATCAACACCCTAGGTTCAATCAGGCAGCAGGCTGCCTTGTCTTTTTATTTCCTTACTTTTTCCTTTTTCTCCTTCCTATTTTCTTATTTTCCTCTTATTTTTCCTTTTTCCCCCTTTTCCCTTTATTTTTACTTTTTTTCTTACTTTATATTTTTCCTGTTTAAAAATTTTTTCTTATTTTTTAACTTTTTTCCTTTTCTTTTTCTTGTTTTTTTTATTCCTAAGAATCCAATTGAAATTGTAGCTCCGAGCTTCTTGCTGTCGGAGGAATTCTTTGCAGCGAGCCACGCACGCTCATCCCTGCAGGAAATGAAAGTCTTTACATGAAAACGTGTAGAGGAGAAGAGTGAAATGAAACCATTTCCACCTGGGAAGCACTGGAATAAATTTATTTAGGATAAATCAGCTCAGGATCTGCTCTGACAGGACAGAAATGTTCCAGATACACCCCAGCCCTTCTCCCCGCTGACCCCAGAGGCTCCGATGGGATCTGTGCAGCACTTCTAGTTCAGTACGTCCCGAACACCAGTGAGCAGGAACCTGCCCCAGATCAGGCTGCTCCCAATTAAGGGTCTAGACACCGATTTAACTAAAATGCCACATTTTTCTGAACGAGATTGACAGAGCCCATCGGAATTCTGGAGTTTCAGAAGAATTCCCTGCGAGTGCTCAAAGGACAAGGAGATGTGGGACTAGGGATCAGGGTTTGGTGGCCCCTCAGGTGGGGTTGATGATCTTGGAGGTGTCTTTCAACCTTAATGACTTTATGACTCTGTATTGGGGTTGGGTTGACAGTTGGACTTGATGATCTTGGAGGTGTCTTTCAACCTTAATGATTTTATGACTCTGTATTGGGGTTGGGTTGACAGTTGGACCTGATGATCTTGGAGGTCTCTTCCAACCATAAGGATTCTATTGTTCTAGGATTCTAAGATTCCAGCAAATTGCAGTGCTGGGGAAACCCAAACCACAGCTGGGCAAACATTAGAGCTGAGGGAAGCCCTGGGGCTGCCTGGGCCATGTCTGACTGCTGGCCGTGGTCACGGCAGGTATCCTCCAGTGTTTTCCCAATTCCACTTAGCATCAACAATGTCTGCTCCACACTGATCACTGTATTTAGGGTTTTCTTCCACCCCCTTTTTAGCTGCAGCAGTAGGCTGCTGGAGCTGCGGTGCCAAGCTCTGCTCGGCCGATCAATGCCATGTTCTGCTTATGACCACTATTAGAGAGAGATCTCACAAGCGTTTTATGAGGCATTTTCTCTGCTCATTCACTGAATTACTACTGCGACGGGGGACGTTTACTGCAGTAAATCCAGCCTGAGGCACCAACCCAAGCATCGCCTGCTGCTTACTGAAGTCATAGAATCACTAAGGTTGGAAGAGACCTACAAGATCAACCAGCCCGACCACCAACTCAACCCCAGCATGGCCACTATTCCTCCCTATGGATGGCTCCCAGCAGAGCAAACTCATCTCTGGGCAAGTAACTGGGTGCTCTTGGCCAGCTCTAGAGCTTTGTACAACCCCAATGAGGTCCAGAGGTGCCTCCAGCACCCTGCAAATACTTTTTCCTCTGATCACAGAATGGTTTGGGTTGGAAGGGACCTTAGAAATCATCCCGTTCCAACGCTGGAACCCTCTCACCAGACCAGGTTCCCAGGGATGAAGTAGCTTTTCCATCATCCAGTTTTCTGATTTCCTCCTGGATGTCAGAATTGATCGGGGAGAGATCAGGGGGGCAGGAGGAGGTGGCTGAAAGAGAGAAGCACCGCAACTGAACGCGGCAGCAGTGCGTGGCAGCTCCCACCGGCCCAGAGCCGCAGCCGTATCGTTGGATGGGCAACGCTGACCTCAAAGTAGGCCAGTTTCCCTGGGAAAATAGGTAAACCACAAACGCCTGAAGCAAGGAGTTAACCCACTTTGCTGTGTGCCTGGCCCTGCTGAGAGAACAAACGGCACCAGAGGAAGTTGGAGGAGAGCAGGAGCACTCTAGGGGATGGGACATGCTTCAACCTGGTGTGACCTGAGGGTGCAGAAGGTGCCCTACAATCCCCAGACGGTCAGAGCAGGTGGTTGTTGCTTGCTGAGCAAGGAGCAGAGGAGATGCCACCAGGGATGGGGATGGTCCTGGCATTGCAGGGTCACCCGCTGTGGGCCAGTGCATGACTTGGACCTCACCCAGAGTCCTGCATCCAGCTCTGGAGCCCCCAGCACCAGAAGGATGTGGAGCTGTTGGAGCAAGTCCAGAGGAGGCCATGGAAATGCCCAAAGGGCTGGAGCCCCTCTGCTCTGGGGACAAACTGAGACAGTTGGGCTGTTCAGCTTGAAGATGAAAAGGTTCTAGGGGGATCTTCTAGTGACCTTCCTGTCCTTGAAAGGGGTTGTCAGAAGACTGGGGAAGACTGTTCTTAAGGGCCAGGAATGATAGGACGAGGGGTCATGGTTTGAAGTGGGAAAAGGGCAGATTGGGGAGGAGAAAGTTGTTGAATCTGAGGGTGGGCGATCCCTGGAACAGGCAGCCCACAGAGGTGGTGGAGCCCCCATCCCTGGAGCCATTCAAGGTCAGGCTGGCTGGGGCTCTGGGCAACCTGATCTGGTGAGTGCTGGCCCTGCTTGTTGTAGGGGGGTTGGACAGGATGCCCTTTGGAGGTCCCTTCCAGCCCTATGATTCTATGATCACGTTGCAGTGACACTGGTGTTCCATGTGGGGCTCAGCCACCCAGCCCTGTCTAAGCGCTGGTCCCCACGAGGAAGCCACAGGATGGAGCCGTGTACCTCAACCTCCTTTAGATATTCCAGTATAACCCCCCTGTTTTCCTCCTGCGATCCCTTTCTGAAGCCATTCGAGCAGATGCCATGTGTTTTAGGGCTCAGAGCTTGGAGGACAGCCGTATGGCCACACTTCCCACTCCCGTAAGCCAGAGAGAGCCAGCAGAGACCTTACCAGTTTTTTAAGACGAGAGTTGTTATCAGCGCAGCTATGACCATGATGAGGGACACAGTAATCGTGATTATCTGATGGACTGCCAGACCTGCAGAGGAAAGAAGCAACACGAGTGGTAAGAGAGCCAAAGCAGGGTCCCGGGCAGTGTCGAGCAGCCCTCCGACCCGCACAGACCCTTCCCCCTGAGCGGAGCTGCCCGCACGCAGCCCTCCCTCCCGCCTTGCGTAAAGTCATCTTCAAGCCAGGCTCCTCGTTTCCTACCCTCTCAAGTCTGCTCCTTGTCAGCCCGAATTAGGCACAAAGAAGGGAAGAGAAGAGAGGACGGATGCCCTCCGGGACAGACACAGAAACTCAAGCGCAGCCCTGCGCTGGGTGCAGGATTAACCAGAGATGCTAATTAGACCCAACCGCTGCTCCCTGAGAGGGTCGGCCGGATTCTTTCGCTCCTAATTCCCTTTACGCAGGGTATCATGTAGTGAGTGGCTTGGAAACAAAAGCACCTGGGTGCAGGCTGTGTTTGGGGTTATCTATTTATTTAGGGGGGATGTTTTACTTTTATTGCTGCTTTACAGCGGCGATTTCGTAATGAAATGAGTTTGCTGGCGGCGGCCCGAGGATGTGCAGGTTTTCACGAGCAGATGTGGTGGCTCCTGATGGATATGAGGTTTAATAAGTAAGTGCTGCTGTGGCAGGAAAACAATGTTTATGTACATATATATAAAATAATATAGAATACACACAGCATAGAACACATACATCTAGGAAACACTGGTGTGGAATACTTAACATACACGCTATTATAGATAATGTATGTAGAACCGCACAATGGCCAGGGTTGGAAGGGACCTTAAAGATCATCTAGCTCCAACCCCCCTGCAGAGGCAGCAACACCTTCACTAGAGCAGGTTACTCAGGGCCTCAGCCAATCTGTCCTTCAACACTGCCAGGGATGGAGCAGCCACCACTTCCTTGGGCAACCTGTTCCAGCATCTCCTCACCCTCACAGCAAAGAATTTGTTGCTCATGTCCAACTCAAATCTCCCCTCTTCAAGTCTGCAACCTTTTCCCCTCATCATCTTGCTACCACCCCTGTAAAAATCCCTACCCCAGCTTGCTTGCAGCTCCCTTCAGAGATTGGAAAGCTGCTAGAAGCTCATCTGGGAGCCTCCTCTTCTACAGGCTGAACAACCCCAATGTACTCAGCCGGGCCTCATAGGGGAGATGCTCCAGCCCTCTGATCATTTGAGTTGCTCTCCTCTGGAGACCTTCCAGGAGCTCTGTGTCCTCTTTATGTTGGGGACTCCAGAACGGGACACAGTGCTCCAGGTAGGGAGCAGAGTAGAACACACACACTATATATCTCTATAATATAGATATAGAATATATAATACTATAGACAATATTGTATGTATACATATATACAATCTGTACACCCACTATACACTATAGATATTGTATGTGATATAATATAGATTATTTCTATATAATGAACACTTACTAATGCACAGTAATAACAGTTGCATTCATAGAAAGCGTATTTAAACATAAAATACTTTTAGGGTATGTATTTGGGAATATTGGAGATCACAGAACATTAGGGATTGGAAGGGACCTCAAAAGATCATCCAGTCCAATCCCTCTGCCACAGCAGAATCCCCTAGATCAGTCACACAGGAACATGGCCAGGTGGGTTTTAAATGTCTCCAGAGGAGGAGACTCCACAATATCCCTGCACAGCCCCTTTCAGGGCTCTGTCAACCTCACCATGAAGTTGTTCCTTCTCAGGTTGATGTGGAAGCTCCTCTGTTCCAACTCACACCTGTTTCTCCTTGTCCTATCATTGGGTGCCACTGAACAGAGCCTGGCTCCATCCTCCTGACACCCACCCTTCACATATTTATCAACATTCATGGGGTCACCCATCAGGCTCCTTTTTTCTAAGCTCAAAAGATCCAGCTCCCTCAGCCTTTCCTCATCAGCAGATGCTCCACTCCCTTCATCATCTCTGCAGCTTTGCACTGGACTCTCTCCAACAGCTCTGGACTCTCTCCAACAGCTCTGTGTCCTTCTGGAATGGAGTGGCCCAGAACTGGACACAAGACACCAGATGTGGTCTGATCAAGGCAGAGTAGTGGGGGAGGAGAAGTTTTCACCATCTACTAACCACTCCCCTTCTAATCCATCCCAGGAAGCCATTGACCATCTTGGCCACCAGGGCCCATTGCTGGCTCATGGCCATCCTGCTGGCCACCAGGACCCTCAGGTCTCTTTCTCCTACACTGGTCTCCAACAGGTCAGTCTCCAACCTATACTGGTACCTGGAGTTGTTCTTGCCCAGACGCCAGATTCTACACTCCCCTTGTTAAAGTTCATTCAGTGTCTCCCTGCCCAGCTCTCCAGCCTGTCCAGGTCCTCCGAATGGCAGCCCAGTCTGCTGGGGTGTCGGACACTCCTCCCATTACTTTGCACCACCAGTAAAACACGTGTAAGTGGTACTGGAGATCTGTCAGTGGTATTGAAGAGGTACGGGTGGTACTGGAGACAAATACTTGTGGCAGTATCAGTATAAAAATGCATATTCATATATTTACCACGTATTTATTCCAGCTATATATGTTAAATTATAACTGAGTGACATAACATCCTCTATATCAAAACACAGCATGTATGTAGCTATGACTATACGTGATTGTGTGTCTGTGCAATACACACCTAGCACCTCCAGCTCGCACGGTCACACACGGCGCAGTATTGACACCAGTGTGCCTATTTTGACACCACTGTGAGCTCCAGCTGGCTGCTGCAGCTTGGTCTGAGATGCCCATGGACCCCACCTGGCTGCAGACCCAGGAAGGTGATGATCAGACTCTTCCAGTGTCCCAGCACTGTATGCCAGGCATACCCACTCCTCAGACGGTGTAAAGCCCTTCTGGTAGAGGTGGGTTGGGGGTGGTATGTCCCTCCAGAGCACATTCCTGTGCTGCCACAGTAATCCTGTCCTGGGGTCTCCCATGAAGTGGTCACCCAGGGCTCATCCACACTCCCACAGTGTGGATTTGGGGCCATGCTGTAGGCTTCCTCTAGTTTTGTCATAGACTCTGCACCTCAGCCTGAACAGCAGTGCTGAGTAACCAGGTCAGATGACATCTATCACTGGTATTGGAGAACTGTCCATGGTATTTTGAGGTATGGACCATGCTCACTGCTCTGCTGCCTTCTCTCAATGGACAAAAGTTTGGACTCCCTTGAAGTTCACCCTTATTGCCTCAGCATCCTCCTCACCTCAATGTCCTCTTCACTTCAACATCCTCACCACCTCAGCACTCTCATCAACTCAGCATCCTCCTCACATCAGCATCTTCACCACCTCAGCATCCTCATGAGCTCAGCATCCTCACCGCCTCAGTGTCCTCACTACCTCAGCATTATCTCCCAAGACCTACCACTCACCTGCCCTTGCTGGCCCTGACTGGGCTTCAGGACCCACTGGCTGCCTTGGGAAGGAGGCACAGATGGATCGGCACTTGAGATGCCAAAACTAATGAAATCCCAAATCCTGAGCAATGAGGCCAGTCCGCAGCAACATCTTTTTAGAAAGTGCTGGGGACTTTGCTACCAGGATGCATCCCGGGTGTAAACCTAATGCTCAGGAATGTCAGCCTTGACAGTATAAAGCCAAGGTCACCTTTGGTGGGGCTGATTCACCCAAAGACACCCAGTGCTAAGGAAGGGGAAGACTTTGCTCCCAGGCTGCTGGGGAAGGAGCAGCTTGGAAGGACTGGGGTGAAAGGGAGGGGAATGATGGCTTGGCACCCACCCTGAAGAACACAACACTCCGGTGCTGAGGCCCTCACATCCAGTAGAAAGAAGCACAGACCTAGCATCTTCCAGTGTTTACTCTGCTTTGCCAGAGCATATAGTTTGGGGACAACTGGGAGAAGATTTGGAGAAAAGAACTGGGATTCCAACCAGTTTTTAAGGACTGGATGTGGTCTGGAGTGGGAAGACAAGGCAGATCATAGTATCATAAAGGTTGGAAGAGACACGTCCAAGATGACCAAGTCTAAGCATCAACACTATGTCACCAAGCTTAGTGTCGTTAATGTCATGGACATCACTGCTGAAGGGGTTTTCTAGAGGCTGGACTGAGGAGAAACAACTTCCCATGGGTCAAACATGGACCTTGCCACAGTTCCAGCACCGGCTCACCACAACACAGAAAGGTTCAGAGTTTTGGGGTTCTTTCCCTGCTCCCCATAGCACACTTCCTCCCCAAGGAGCCATCAGACAGACAGATGGATGGGTGGCTGCTGGCCAGCTCCTGCGCCCTGATGAAGCAGAGCGCAGCGGGATGGGATGCGTCAGGCTTCTTTTTCTCCCCCGACTCAAGCACCTATTTTGCAAATGACCCATTTCCTCCATTTACTCCCAATTACACTTGAGTTGGTTCAAACATGCTGTGACAAGGCTCCTCCGGAGAACGGCTGGCACGAGCAGCTGCCAGAACAAAGCGGGTCAGGGGAGGCGAGCGCGATGGCTGGGCATGGTGGAGAGTGAGAAGGACCCAGCACCCACCTCCTCCATTTCAGCTCCAGTGGGGTCTGAAACCAGAGAGCAATGGTGGGGCAGAGAGGTCCCAGCAGGTTGGGCGAATCATAGAGGTTGGAAAAGAACCTTCAGATGGAATCACAGAATGTGTTGAGTTGGAAGGGACCTCCAAAGAGCATCCAGTCCAACTCCCCCTACAACAAGCAGGGCCATCACCCACCAGAACAGGTTGCTCAGAGCCCCAGCCAGCCTGACCTTGAATGGCTCCAGGGATGGGGCCTCCACCGCCTCTCTGGGCAGCCTGTTCCAGGGATCCCCCACCTTCAATTCGACAACTTTTTCCTCCTGTCCAGCCTCTATCTGCCCTTTTCCACCTTCAAACCATGAGCTTCCATTCCCTGCCCTTGTGAACACTGTTCTCCTGCTGCCTTCTTGAGATCATCAAGTCCAACCATTACCCCTCCTCTACCAAGTTCACCACTAAATTCTATCTCTAAGCAAAAGGAACTCTATCCTGCCGACCCATTGGGACACCGCTCCATGTGGGCAGGATCAGCTGGGAGCCACCAAGCCCGGAGCTGCTCAGGCTTTGTGTCCCTAAAGAATAGTGACACCAGGAGCCACATCCCGATGGACTGGAGGAGCACAGCCAGCAGCTCTGCACTGGGTCAGGAGTGACGCCCACCCCGGCAGCAGCCTGGCCACATCCTTCGCAGCAGTCTTGGAGCAGCTCCCAGTGGGACAGCGCCGTGAAAGATAAAAGGGAAGGCTCTAAAAATAAAAGAAAAGCAGCCCAGTGGCCGATCCCTTTGAACAGAGCAGCAGCATCAGGAATGAGATCGGCTGCAAAGATGGGAGCCTAAGCAGAAGAGATGATGGGAGAACCTAACGATGCAATTAATCCTTGCTCTTACATAATGGGGAAGGAGCAGGCAGAACAGATTGCAGGTGGCTGAGCGCTGGGAAGGATGGCAGCTCCGGAGCAGGACACATGGATTTGAAGAAGGGCTGGATAATTTTAGCCTCCATCACATACATAAGTTGCCATATGGACCGGCACAGAGGAAAGTTCCTTTGCATCCAGTGCATATTAATTCTGCACCAGAGCCCAGGGTGGAGGTGGGGGGGGATTGCTAGGAGATGGGAAATGTTTTTCCCAACAGTGTTAACAGTGGCAGGGATGGAGAAAAGGGAAAGGGATCTGGGATGATTCCCTGGGAAGCCCTATAGTGACTGCAGTGAGGACTAACGGGTCCTTATTTGTACTTATCAGTATAAACACAAAAATATATATAAAATACAGAAAAATATCGATAAATATCTCAATATATCAGTATATGTATCTCAATAGGTACAGTCCTATATAAAATGTATAGAAATATCTGTGACATAGATCAATATATCTCAACATATAGTGAAGTAGAACATCTAAAAATATATATTAATATGTCAATATATCAATATATCCCAATACATATAGTGATTAATATGTCAATATATCCTAATACATATAGTGATAGATAAAAGATAGAGAGATATATAAATATATGAAATATATAAGTATATAAATTATAGGAAATGATAGAAATATATAAGTATACGTACAAAATAGATAGATATATCTATAGAATGCATCAATAAAAAAATCTCTCTCTATGGTGATATGGAAAATATAAAATATACCTATAAAATATCAAACTATATCACTATATCTCAATATATATAGCACCATATGAAATGTGAAAAAACATCTATAGAATCATAGAGTCATTCAGGCTGGAAAAGACATCCAGGATGGTCAAATATATTGATATAAATAATATTTATTTCTATTGGGATGTAAATAAGTCCCAATATGTAATGATATAGAAAATATAAATTATATAGTTGTAAATAAAATACCTATCAGTACACCTATATCTATATATATAGTGATACATAAAACACATAGATACATCTATATGAATAGGTATAAATATATCAATGTATCAGTATATATAGCAATATATACAGTGATATAGAAAATATGTAAATATATCTATAAAATATATCAATATCTCAATACATAGTGCTATAGAAAAGAGAAAATATAGATATTAATATGTAAATGCATCAATATATCCCAATATATCTGGTTATATATATATACTATTAAAAGTACCTATAAAATATATCCCTGTATCTCAATATATATAATGTTGCATAAAATACTTAAAAATATAGAGAGAATCATAGAATCATTCAAAATGGAAAAAGACTTCCAAGATCATCGAACCCAGGGCGGTAGTTAGTAGATAGAGAGAGGTTCTCCTCCCCCACTACTCTGCCCTAGTGAGACCACATCTGGAATCTTGTGTCCAGTTCTGGGCCCCTCAGTTCCAGAAGGACACAGAGCTGCTGGACAAAGTCCAGCACAGACCCACAGAGATGATGAAGGGAGTGGAGCATCTCCCTGATGAGGAAAGGTTGAGGGAGCTGGGGCTTTTGAGCTTGGAAAAATGGAACCTGAGGAGTGGGTCCATGAATATTGATCAATATGGGAAGGGTGGGTGTCAGGGGGATGGAGCCAGGCTCTGCTCAGTGACACTGAATGCTAGGACAAGGGGCAACGGGTGTGAGCTGGAACAGAGGAGGTTCCACATCAATCTGAGAAGGAATGTCTTCATGGTGAGGGTGCCAGAGCCCCAGAAGGGACTGCCCAGGAGGTTGTGCAGTCTCCTTCTCTGGAGACGTTTAAAACCCACCTGACCATGTTCCTGTGCGACTGGATCTAGGGGATCCTGCTGTGGCAGAGGGATTGGACTGGATGATCTTTTGAGGTCCCTTCCAATCCCTAATGTTCTGTGATTCTATGAAATTGGTTTTTTAACCTGGATTTATAGGTTATCTTGTAATTTTCAGTGGTTGTGCAAAGCCTTCTGACTTGTAACTCACCATTGGCAGTGACAAGATAGGGTTGGAAAAGCCAAAGGGCCCCTCTACCCACTCAAATATTTCAAACTTATGTCACCTTGTGAGGGCATGCACAGGGACGGCACTGGCCTCGCTCTTATGTTTTTTTGATACCGAGTCTTTTGACCTTTGGGAGTGTTGAACTATTCCTTCATCGGCCACAAACCCGGCTTTGCACCAAGAGTTTCTGGCAGCTGTGCCTAATGCTGACAAAAATGGGAGATGGCTGCAAGTCATTATTGCAACACGTATGCCGCTGCTGCAAACAGCCTGTGCATGTATCTGCATGTCCCTGTGTGTTCTAGGCTTTCCACTCTGTTTCAGTGTCACTGAAAGAGTGAAGACATGATTTGAATTGCTCTGGGGCCAGCTGAGCAACAGGGACAAGAAGGGAAACCAGAGTATGGGAAAAAAGCCACCCCTCATCGCGAAATGTCAACCCATCTTCATACTCTGCTCCTGGAGGTTAACAGCGAAGGCAACTGTCCTACAGATATGAAAGCTCTGACCAAAACATGATTGAAACCAGAGAGGAATTTTCGCAATCTTGGATTCAGACACCATTTCATAGCAGGTTCATGTTTATAAGGTCTTAGTTCGGCATTTTAGATTTGCAGCAAGGTCTTCATCTTGCTGCTTTCCGTGAGAACAGATGGTTTTGATGAATAGTTGTAGCTTTGAGCGAGGAGTTCGCCTCACTTTGATGAAGCCAGCAGTGAATTTAGCCGGTGTCATAAAGTTCAGGAGAATGTGGGGAGTTGAGCCTTATTGATTTTAGGGCAGACATGGGTGACTTGCTTAGTTTTGTCTGGGTGATCTGAAACCCTGGCAGAAACTAACGATTCTGTCTCTAATTTTTATTGTAGGCTGCAAACAGTTACCTGAGGGATCAGTGGTTCCATTCTTTGCAATGGAAGGTAAGTTCTGCACTTCACTGTCTTCCTTGTTGAGCATTCCCTGTTTTTCCGTTGTAAGAACCCTGAATGGATAAACTCTGCTTACAGAAACCCTAAATTAGAACATCCATATCATGTGTGAAATGGACAGCTTAACTCGTTGCATAGCCCAGCTTTATCAGCATGCGGTTGCCTAATCTGTACTCTGGGCTCTTGGGGTGTTTGGGGGTTTTGTTAGGGATTTCTCAGAGAAAACTGAGAAATCAAGAAGAAAAGGGTGTCTTTTAGATTTGCTTGCTGTAACAAGCATTAGTCTGTGTTTATGCTTTAGGATCATTTGGATTTAAGGGCAGATTCCAGCAGGTCTTGAGCTCTTTCTCATTTCCTGTGGGAGCAGTGGACTGACTGCCCTGAGGAGGGAAAGTAGATCACAATGATCCACAAAAGCAGCACATCCCTGCTTGAAAACTGCAGCTGCTGACCTGTGGTTGGAAGCTCTATCATCTGTGATGCAGCTGGAAACAAGGTTTGGCCAGATGCTTGGTTGTCCTGTCTCAAGGTGGGAAACACAAGCACTAGATTTTCGGCTCAGGAGTTGTCTTTGCAGGGTTTTGGTGAAGTTGGCTTGGTTAGCTGTGCAGCTTATGAAGATTTCACCCTGCTGAGAGCAACCACATATGAAAATAGAAGGAAGTTCCTCCCTCCAAATGGATTTTGTTGTAGGTGTGTTTGATAGTTGCAAAATAGTTGCGTGGCAAAGCTACAGCCCTTGTGTGCTGTGCGGAGCCATCCGTGTCTGGCAGAATCCTATTTGGAGCGGACCCAGGTTCTTATCAGAAAGAGCCAAGTGTTGCGGTCTCTCTTTCCAGACCACTGGCCTATTCTCCAGACTGTTACTCTGACTGCAGAGATGAGTGTGGGACAGCCATGCTGTTAGCAGGAGGCCAGGCTGTGGTGTGGCGCTTTGTTTTGGCCTCTTGACAGTATCATTAACGTAACGTATGGCCAGCCTGGCTTCCTTTGCAACTCCTGAGGATCACAAAAGAACTGAAAGCGTGCAGAGACACTCTCTGCACGTGGCTGTTACTTTTTCTCCTGCTTTGGCAGGCTGGGGTGATCAGAGAAAGCATGGGCAGAAATGATGGATTTTCTTTTTCGACCTCACCCCAGCCAGGATGGCTGTGGCACTGCTGTGCTGGTCACCTGTGCCCACGTGGCCCCAGCACATTGAAGAGGTCACAGGAATGCTAAAGATGCAACCTGGCCCTGCTGCTACCCACCCCATCAATTAAATGATGAATTAAAAAAGCCTAGACAGAGTGACCTGGCTTGCTCACGTGCCTTTTGGTCACGGAGAGGGAGCGTTGCTCTGTAGGAGTTGTTTTTTTAAAGGAGTAATTCTTAAACTTTCCAATGCTTCTGACCAAGCCTCTCATTTTGGGAAACTCTGAGTAATTTAATGTGTTGCAAAGTAGAATTTATTTTTGCTTCCTTACTTCCTTCCCCACCCCCATTAAGCTAGTTTCTGAAAAACAAGTGAAACATTATCTTGATTTGAAATACCTTCCCTTTACCAAGAATAGCAAGTAGATTTTTCCCATAAGAGCAGTGACAGGGTTTAGTCACTGCCCAGGTAATTTACCAAATTCCTCTTTGCTAAAATGGAGGCAGTTTAGATGGGTTTTGTTGCTTAATAGTCGAGATGAAGAGCACCTGGTAACCCTGCTCTTGGCTTAGGTCAATATTTGGCAGGTTTGAGGGAGATCACAGCCAAAGCAGAGGCAAGGCAATGTGTATGGAGGAGACTGGAGGAGTGTGGTTATGTGGTCTACCTAAGTGCAGCTTATCACTTCACTAGCACCCTAGCCTATGACTTAAAGAGCCAGGTGCCAAGGTTCATCTCACTCCCTAATTTGTATGGTTTGATGATTAAACAGATAGTGAGGGAACCCACAAGAAAACAGAAAACCTATTCTTGTGGAATGGGTCATTTACACAAAGCACCAGCTGGCCCAGAGATCACTGCAGCTGTATTGTAATCGGGTGCTTGTGCTGATGATGAAAGATATATTTGTCAGGGGTCTTACAAATAATAGGTCAAAACATTTTTGTGGGCATGTAGAACACAGATGCAAACAGGTGCAGCTAGCTGAAGCAGGAGAAAACCTTCAACAGAGATGAGCTTATGTGGGGGCAATGTTCAGGGGGGGGGTCTCACTGAACTCACAGAATCACAGAATCATCATGGCTGGAAAGGACCTCCAGGGTCATCGAGTCCAACCTTTATCCTAGTATCTAA
>JAOXOE010026679.1:0-20820 GCA_028565055.1 Phoeniculus purpureus
CTTCCTACCGAGGTGTGGAGGGGAGTGGTTTGGGAAATACATCAGTTCCTGGGTCCTTAAAGCATTAACCCAACACAAATATGTATTTTTTTAATGGACTAAAACCCAGCTACTTTGTGGGAGTTCAGAATCATCATAGAACGGCGTAGGTTGGAAGGGACCTCAGAGGTCCCCTCTCACTAGACCAGGTTGCCCAGCCTTGTACACTTCCAGGGATGGAGCACACACAACCTCTCTGGACAACTTGTTGCAGTGCCACATCACCTTCACAGTGAGTTTATTCCAGGTTACTACATTACAAGGGCTAAGGATGGCAGGGAGCAGAAGCAATCAGCCAAAGATTTAAGAGCAGGAGGCGAAGAGGAGATCCAGCAATGGAATTCAGATTTCCTGTGCCGCAGTTGACAGGCTGTTCCCAATAGGACAAATGTACGTTGTTAAATGTTGGACCGTATGGTGCCAAGAGCAAAGGTTACAAGATCACGAATCTTTAAAATTAAATTGACTTTGAAAAACTAAAAATTAAAACCCACAAACCCCAACCCTTTTTTTTCTTTTTAATTTTAAACTAAAATACTTCTTGGTTTCAACTCAGCTGTGTAACAGAGGTGTTCTCTTAGGATGGGTTGCAAACACTGCTCCCCTCTGTGAACAAGATGGGAAGGTGGAATATTCTTCACTTTCCAGGTGCAGCAGGAAGCCCTCTATGTAGCCAGATTCTCTTGTGGGAAGCTGCAGCTTCATATGCCCAGAAAAGTGTGGTACTGCTTCGAACTGGGCATCAGAGCACTGGCCTTGAAACAGCAGTCTTCTGACTGGCAACATTCATCAATTCTCAGGAGCCACAACAGCAAAATGAGCAAGAATTTCCCATTGTGTGGGAAATGACTATGGGCCGTCTAACTCCCACTCCAGGTCAGAAGAGTTTATGGGAATCAGCCACAAACTCTAGGTCATGCTTCTAAAATGAGACTCAAGCAGATTTATTTGCAGCTAGTCCAATTTCTTGAGAAACAGACCTGTCTGGAGGTATGCTTAAAACCATTTCCCCAGCTTAAGAAAGAAAACAATTTCCAGAGACCAGCAATGCAGCACCATGACAATTTCTTGTGGAAAGGTGGGGAAGATAAATCTACACATGGGGTAAGGAAGTGCTGATGAAGATGAGAAGTGCTGAGAACCGAGGCTGACATATGGATGATTCCTTTTTTCTGATGAGGAACTGTGAATGCCCAAATTCTCATGGAGGAATGTGAAGAAGAAAGTCTCCTGACTTGCTTTCCGACAAGTAAGCAACCTTGAGAGAGAGTCTGGATCGTATGGCAACAAGTGTCTCCTCCAGCGGGGAAGTTGTTGAAGCAGCACCACAGTATAAAAATTAAGCCGCTTGCAGAGACCCCCGGGGAGAGAGTCTGTTTTGCCTCTCTGCGGGACTCTCCTCTCCCTCTGCAGACAGGCTACTGCAGATGGAATGGACCAAACTTGGATCTGGACTGTAAGTTTAATGGACATTTTCTATGATGGGTTTGGGTGGATTTTTCTGTTGTTACGGATTTTCTCACTACCTTGGGATTTTCTGTTAGAGAATACCTCTGACCAAAAGCACTCGATTTCAATGGTGATGGGTTATGTGATCTTATCCTGACATTTTGTAAGGACAGACAATAAACTGTGCTTCTTGCTGATGGCTATGCTGCTTGGACTAGGTTACAGAACTGTCAAAACAACGGGGAAGCCTGTCTGCAGGCTCCAGTACTGTATGGAAAGAGAACAATCAGAAGTTGGTATTTTATACTCTGCTCACACAGCCTGTGGAATGTGCCAGTGGAAGCTCTGCAAAGGCCAAGAGCTCCTCAGTTAGAGCAGGGTCAGATCTGTGTAGATGGGAGCAACATCTACAGTCACTGGGGCTGTGTGAGACTGTAGACGGGGCAGTCTCACAGTGTGAGACAGGGACACCACAGCATTAGCTAGGAAGGAGCAATTCTAGTGGATAATGTTGTGCAATAACCTGCATTGTGTGGTTTCATCCTGCCTGAAGAACTATGGGGCAATATCTGGGCCACAGCCACTTTTGTTCTAGAAATACTATCTAGATGCAGACTTGACTGCTTGCGCATGAAGACACTGCTCAGAACCCCCATGCTCTGAGTGCTCCATCTTTCTTGACCAAAATATCACATACAGTCAGTGCCTGCTGAATTTATGGAAAGTCAGGAATTCAATGAAAGAGAAATTTTTGTAATCCTTTTGACCTAGACGTGTACTCTTTAATGTAGTCTTTCAGTTATTCCCATTATGGAGTTAAATGGCTCCATCAAACGAGTTCTTCTTTGCTTATGAGATGATTTATCACAGCTCTTTTCTTACTTCAGCCATCTAATCATTTTACTTGGAAATGGTAATTTTCCACCAGCAAGTCATAGCACATGTAGAGTAGAGAGATGTGTTCTCAGCACAAATCTCATGGGCTGGGAAGAGTTATTCCTCTGCTCAGCAGCTATTAGCTGTTGGGAAAATCTAGCACAGCCTTCCATGGGAAAAAAATGCTGGAAATTATTTTCTGTATCTCTAGATAAAATTTAACAACCTCCCAGGAAGACCTGTGACTCACGAGTGAAGGTAGGGAAGCAGTGGACAAGTGGACTAGTAGGCAATAAAGCGGTCCCAATGTCAGATCCCACCTGGAGTCAAGTCTGCCCACAAAGCTGGAATACAGCTAGAGATAAATAAACTCAAACACATGAGAGTTGCCAAGAATAACACAAAATGAATTTTCTTTTAATATTTTTGTGTGCATTATATGGACTCTAGCATTAAAACAGTGTTCTCCTGGAGAGGAGCACCTCTACCTGTCCGTGTTGAAAGCACGGAACAGAAAGGCTTCTAACAATTTCCCAAACCGTATGAATGGTAAATCTCTATATACTGTTGAGTAGCTATGTTATACAGTTATATATCTATATCATCTTACATTCAGTTCTAAATACACACTGCAGATTTGGCCTAGTCCAATTTCCAAGAGATCTCTCTAGCATCTCATCTCCATCCTCTACCTTCTACCACACAGGTAAATTCCACAGCACAGAAGTCAGTGGCTGCCAGTGACTTGAATGTCTTTGAGATCGAGCTCTCAGTGCCCTCCTCTGTACTGAAATGTGCACACTCTCAGAACAAACAAACTCCTCTTTCAAGAGCCTTGAGTACTCAAGCAGAGCATCACCCTCCGTGTAGGAGTGATTCCCCTGTGTATAGGATGAAATTCCAGTCCCTGCATAACTTGGAAATTCTTTCTCCTGTATACTGGATTAATATGGGAAGATTTTGCCCCCTTGTATCTGTAAAACAAAGTTCTTGAGCAGACCACAGACATTCAGTGCTATCAGAGTGAGTTATTTTCCCCCAAGTTGGCCTGCCTCTATAAATGCAGATAACATTTACCTTACCAACAGTACCCAGCCTTGTGCAGGTCAGCACAGACAGAGAACACGCAGGAAAAACCAGGGATCACAGACAACAATTCTTGTCCCGCATCCTGTTCCAATGTGCAACTTCCTTCTGCTTTCTGCAGGAGCTCCCAGGTCAGGAGGTAGGAACTCATGTGGAGATGCTGAAAGCAGGCTCAGCAACTGAAAATTGGAGGTAGCCAGATCAAGACAAGTCACCAGGACAAGCTAATTCACTCCAAGCTCCCAGTACTGCAAGCACAACCAGATTCTTTGGGGGCTGTTTTGGGCTTAGGAGTGGAGGCCCAGCTGGAGACAGGAGCCATATGGAGACATAGGTGAAACTTGCCTGGAATGGGCATCAAGAAGTTGCTTCAATGGGAAGGGAGAGGCAGAACAGGGGAGAGGAGAAGACAGACAGAGGTAACACTCTATTCCAATATAACCTCCTTGAGAAAAATACAGCCATGCAAAGTTCAAAATTATTCCTTTTGGTAGCAGTTGTGTGAGAGGGAGGCAATGGGCTTGAGGCAAAGAACTTCCCAGGTAGTTATAAATTATCTACTGCCATACAGAGAGAATGAGGATTGCCTTGGGCTGAGGACATCTCACCTCTCAGTTCTGCTACTTGCTGAGGCCAGCAGATACAGGAGGCTGCTGTGCTATCACACAGCAAACCCAGTGGCTCAGGAGGACACTGAGAGGTTCAGATTAAGTAATCAAACTTAGCCTGATGCTATGCAAGAAAGCTAAGCCAGGACTCCTGGGGCATAAAGGTTTGCACTCCTCCATGTGCTACACAGCTTGGGGCATTTGTATCACTGTAGAGGACTACATCCTGTCATCATGTCTGTCTGTGGAAGAACGAGGCAAGAGAAGGCACAGCACATTTATAAGGACCTCTAGGACATATGCCATTTATGGACTGCCAAACAGGGTTTGAGAGAAAAGAGGGGAGCTTCCCACATCCTCAGCAACCTATTCAGAAGGTAACAACCACCAGACTGACAGACCAGCAGAGAGAGGACTCCGTGTACTGCAGTGCTTGAAGAGTATGTGGGGGGAGGCAGAGATGCAAGGAAATAGTAAGAAAATCACAAATGAGAAGAACTTGTCTTTGGTTGTAGGTAGTGGATGATGGTTTCTCTTCTCTCCCTTCTTTTGTCTCTCCTACTGTTGGAAGCTCAAAGAGCATTAGGCCTTCTGCGCTGCTGCTGCTGCTCTAGAAGTTGCCTGCAAGGGAGATGCAGGGGTTGTCCAGATCGGCGAAGACGTCGAGAAGGAAGGCCAGCCAGCTGACGACAGATCTCATCTGAGGACAAAACATACAGGTTGACAGACAATCAAAGCTTCCTTCAAAATCTTCACCACCAGAATAGTTAGAAGTACATCCTTCACTGAAACTACAGATACTATTAGAACTGTTGAATTCTCACACACCTGAGGTAAATGAACAAGTCGTTAGGCTTTCATTAGTTTCCTTCTGGCTTTATTCGTGTATAATACATATTAAAATAATTCATATTTTGCTGCAACAGAGACTGCATAAGAAATTGCGATTGGATTCCTGTTTCTATTCCTGCATAGAAGTACTGAGAGAAACCCTTTAACCTCAAAGGAATGAAACTTTGAGTTGTGTGTCTGGAGGTAGTAGAGCATGAGCAAGATAAACAAAGGTAGAGCTCTCATATTCCTTGGTAGCACAATATCTACCTCTGTGTTTTTCATGGCACAAGTGCTGGATGCAAAGCTGCACTGCTTTTGATCTCCCCAAACCAAGCTGAGGGCAACTACTACATATGGATTGGGGAGACTCTACCAGACGGCTGCAGCTATTCTTCTTGGCTAGTTTGTGCTATTACTCACCTTGCATGACCTCATTCTCCTTGCAGACAATGCGAGAGCACACCTCCTTATTTATTACATACATGCGACGCACACTGAGGCATCACCAGGAACACACCAAGGACAGTAGCACAGGGACCCAAAGAAACAGGAAAAGGACACACACAATGAACATGTATATTCACTGAAGAGGAGACAAACCCTAAATTTTTAGGAATAGTTAGTCTAGAATAACGCTACTGTAAACAGTAATAATTGTCTAAACTTCATGAGATGGTCAAATACCTTAAATAGGGATGACAATAGAGGGCACATTACAGCTTCTTAGTGCTGCACAGGCAAGAATTACTGTGCTGCTTTAATTAATCACCTAGAAAGGTTACTCTGAGGTTAGGATCAATCTCATCACCTGGTTCCCTGAGGGAACCTCTTGTCTTCAAAGGAAACAACTGCTGAACTTGACACAGTGTTAATGTAGTTTTTAGGGCTTTCCTTAGGGACTGCTGTGTCCTTACCTTGTAACACAGAGGTAGCTGATACACTGCTTGACTGGTTTGTGAACAGAGTACAGGCGGGTGCAAGGGAACTTTTCTTCACGACAATCTAGGAACACACACAAACACATAGCTGCAATCCACCACCATGTTATGTGCACTCATTCCAGCATAACTTCATCACTAGGTACTGTCCTTCAGGCTCCTTGGGAAGACCCTCAAGACTCTATTTTCCACTCTTTCATGAGAGATTGGGGTGGTTCTCATGAGAGAAGAGGAAAATAAGGCAGATGTTTCATATCCCCTTGCCTCATAAGTCAAAAGTAAGGGAAAGTTGAGCGAAATACAAAACAAGGCCTCTGGGAAGCCTCCGACCAGAAGGCACATACTGTTAAGGGGACAGGCACAAATAAACAAAATGTGGACTGCAGTGGCGAGTTAAAGACACTTGTTTCTAACAGTTCTGCAGTCTCACACTTCAGGACACAAATACAGCTGGTTTGTGTTCTGGACAATCAACACTATAGCTAACTATGACAGGTTCTCTCTGAAATGCTAGGTCTTGTCACTGACTATTGACGCAGCGTATCCGGTCTGGTGAACTGCCAGCACCTGCCTGGAGGTAACAGGATGGGTGAAAATGGGTCTGGGGCAGTGTGCAGGCAGCAAAAAACCATACCTGATGAAGCTGTCGTAGTTTCACTGTCAGACTGAACTGGAAGACAGAAGGTAGCAAAATTAGTGTTAGCTACCATGACTCCTTCGTAGACATCAGCTTATTTAATACAAATAACTGGAAAGGTCTCTGAAGAGCCCTCCATTGTAACATCTAATGAGGAAAAACATTCCATTGTTGCTGACATGAAACCATAACAGAAGGCACAAATCCAGTATGAATCTATTGCCAGCTATCCAGTCAACAATGCTAAAAAAGCTGTCCAAGCTTTACTACTAAGCATTATCACTCCTGTAAGGACACCCTGGCTTCAGTTCAAAAGGTTGAGTAAACGTATTTAGTCACTCTAATTGCTGTCCACCTAGGCAAGAAGTGAAGGAGCCCGCGATTGCCTTTTACTAAGGAACAGTGACTACTTTAAGAAACGTCATCCCTAGACTGCTGGTTTTTTTTAATGTCCATGACAAGGGGTCACAAGGAGACTGGTTTGTTGTGATGTCTAACAAAGCAACTCACCAGTACCACAGTAAACCGGTACATTTTATTAATTAACCAGTGACAGTGGAAGTGTGCAAGTTCTCATAAAAGAACTTCTCCTTTTATGTGCAATAGACATGTCATCCAGCATGGACAAAACACATGGGCACAGAGAGCAGTCTTTAGGGCATCAAGGCTGCAGTTAGGAATAGCCAACAAAGGCAGGACCCTGTGCACTCAAGCGACTGAGCAAGGATAGGGAAGGAGGATCCACAACATTTGGCTGTGAACTAAGGATAAACTCACCAGGACTAAGAAGTACAGGTGGTGTGACATCTGCAGCTGGAAAAAGAAAAGATGTTCTTAAAGATCTTAACTTGAGCTTTCAGCCTCCCACAGTTCTGCTGATGGCTCACCATTTCTGACCAGTAGCCATTCCATATCTTGTCCATAGACAAGTGACAGTGATGTTATCTGACATGTCAGAGAAATTACAAAATTTCTCTGCAAATACGCTGGGTGTGCTAAAGTGATGCTGTAGAGCAGAGATGTGTTCCATGGCACTCTGGAGCTCCACAGCAAAGCTTAGTTCTCTAAGGAGGTACACTGCATGCTATAAATGCTTCCAAGCATCCTCCATCTACCCTACCTTTTGCATACATTTTGCTGCACCCCAGTGATATAGCTGCAGGAATGGCAGGGAAGACAGGAATAAAAGAACAGTATTTCTACCTCCCAGTCCCACCACAGTTCTGAGTTTGCTCTATTACTGTATTCCCATTTTTTTGCTACCTCTGTCTCCTGAGCACTCAAGCACGGCTGCTAGCTGTCAGCAGACACAAGCTGTGTCCTAGTGCTGCTCAGTTAACTGGTGAACCTGAACAACTTCTCTCAGCTACCATGTACTCTCTTTCTTCCTGCAACCCTCTCTGGAAGCTCAGGCTGCATGAGCCTTGGATTTCATGGCTTCCTGCAGTGCAAAGAACTTCAGAGAGCCCTGGTGCACCATATGAGATTGGTATTTCCTTGGAGAAGAGACCATTAAGGCACCTTAAATTCATCTCCCTACATGGAGCACAGAAACAACCCCTAGACGCTAGCTCAAATGTTGCTAGACGTCAAAAGTGGGGAAGAGGAGTTTCTGAGCATAATCCATAATTATGGAGGCAGGAGTTGAAAAGGGGAAAAGGCTGAAATTCCCAAGACTTAGGTGCTTACCAGGGGTGCCAATAACAGAGTCAGTGCTAACTTCACCTGGAAAAGAGAGAATATTCTTTGAGAGCTGTTCTTTACCTTGTAGTTCCTTACATAGCTAGCCACAGCTAGCTTGAAATACCATAGCTGCCATGGTAAGCTCACAAGACAGTGAGGACTAATCCAGTAAATAAATAGAGTACCCCCATTCCACCCGTGTTCATCCCCCTTTTCAGTGACTGGCCTGGGATTGGATTTTCTAGTGCACATATTGCATCCTTATTGAACTCCTAATTCATATTCTGTCTTCTTGGATAAGGACACAGCAGGCATCTTGGCAGGAAAATTAGACATGTGTAGCAAAAGTGCTGATAGCTCCTGCAGCAGGAAGACAGACAGCTGAGGCACCTTCTGCAGAGAATGAAGGAGGGAACTCCAGAATCTAGCCTTGGATGCAGAAATTCATCATCAGTTAAGTTTCTTTGAAAGGCAAATTATGGCAAAGCTGAGGTAGGTGTGATGGAAGGATGGAGTGTGAAGGAAAAGAAAGCTTGGTGGACACATTTTGGTCTGGCTCCCGAAGAGTTTTGCAAGAAGCCCCAGGTGTAACATGACAGGATCATAGCTGGGAGATGTCCGATGGCTTAGCCAGGGCCTTCAGTTTGAGGAAAAGACAAGCCTTGTGGTTCTTCTGGGTACCAAAGCATGATGTAGACTTACATTCGTTTTATCTTATTGTGTCACAGAAATTGAAAAACTGAAAAATCCAGAAGGATAAAGCAATTCACCCTGCAGAACATAGCCAATATGAAGACCAGTCAGTATCCTTGCACACTCATTTTCTTGAGATTTTTTTGAGCAGCAGTAGTGTTCCTTGAGCATCTCAGAGCTGAAGAGTTACAGGGTTTCCTTGACCTTCCACAACCTTGTGATCATAACTTCAGGTGCTTCAGCTAAGTAACCAGGAGTCAAATAATAGCGAATCATGTATAAAAAACATACAACAACTGCCAAGCTGTCTTGGAGAGTTTGTTTAATCTTCACTAAAAGGCAAGCTCACAGTGTTGAGGCAAGGAAACAAAGAATGGTGTTTGTAGTTAACAGGCTGTAACTACACAGGACACATAAGCAGTCTTTAGCACATAACTAGCTGGTAATACTTACCAGTTGCAGTTTCCAGTTCTTGCCCATTGACCACCCATGAAAACCAGTCTGCAAGGGAGAAAGAGAGAGAAGTAACAAGAGGACAGAAACAAGGATTTATACAGCCTGCAGGCTTTGTGACATTTGTATGAGATGCTTATCTGTCCAGAAAATACCACTGCCCTTTGCTGAAGGAAGAAATGTTCTCCTCTCTGCCTCAGCCTCCACTGCTGGCTGGGCTTGTTTTTCAAAACTTATGGATACAGTGGGTCCTGATCCTACTCCTGCTGATTCCACCAGGGTCAAAGGGTAGGCATGGGAGTAAGATATGCTACCAGATATGCTACCGGACTTTGCATTTCTGCAACCTCATTTGATGCATTTTAAGAACAAACTGCACACTGTGTCCCTGCTCTGGAGGTTGATAAAAATCCCTATCTCCATGTTATAAAAAGGGAAATTGAATCATGGAAATTATTTGCTTGAGGTCACAGACTGAGTCACAGGCACAGTAAGAAACAGACTACAGGTCTTGTAGCTCCTTGTGCAAATAATTGGTCCCTCATCTTGCCTGGATATGGGGAACAGACCAGATCTTTCCTCTTTCAGCCCCTGTGTGCACTGGAGTGGGAGAATGATTATGGTGTTGCCTTGCATACTCTGTGGACGAGGAGAAATGGAAACTGAACTAGACCATTCATTTGTCCAAATACAAAGAGTGAGAAAGCCACTTCCTACAGCAGCCAGGAATAGGAAAATATTTCCTGCTAGCCATAGAGGAGGGAAATGTCTGCATAACTGGAGTGGGATGAAGGAAGGAATTGGCAGGAAAACCCCAGTGATCTGGGGCACCGCAGGCACATGTGCAGGACCAGCCCAAAAAACCAGTATGTGCTACGTCTCACGAACTCAGCCTTTAGCTTTCACTTCTTAAAAGGATCACTGCGAGTCTAAAAACTTCCAAATCTGGAGCTTTTGTCATAGTTCTTCCTCATTCCGAGAGCACTCACTTACAGGCTGCAGAGGGACTCCTGGGACTCCTGCATAATCCTGATATGCAGCATTACAGGAGTAACCAGACTCTGCTATTCCCTTCCCCACCCAGCTGCCAGCAAATGCTCAGCTGCTGGCAACTAACCTCGGGAGAGTCAGACACGTAAAATAACTTAAATGCAGTTCAAAACTTTCCCTGTACTGGCAAATCTCTTAATGGTAAAGTAAAGCAGAAAAATTATACTGAGCACTTTCTCACTTGTTTCTGATACAAAACAAAACAGGGACAAACTCTGAAACCATTGCAAAGGCCAGCAGTGCCAGGTTTTACACAGGAGACTGAGAAACAGTGAGAAGGATCAATGCCTTTTTTGTAACTCTGAAAAGCCAGCTCCTACTAGCTGGCTCTTTCTCCCTAGGAGTTAACTATAAAACAGGCCCAGTTGTAAAATAACAGGACACAAGTTAAGTGAAACCTCTGCATGAGGAGACAAGACAAAAGAGGTGAATTTGTAAACCAATTTCCAATCAGTTCAATTTTTATCTGCTATGGTACCCAGATCATATTTTTTATAAACAATTGGACTTTGTTATACAAGTAGCAATAAGTTCATTCTTCTTACCTAAAACTACAATTCTAATTCACCAAATCTGCAGTTTACCCAAACCCTAAAGAGACAATGAGAGACCAGCTGGTGATTCTATTACTTTCAGAGTAAAAAATGCTAAAACAAATTACACAATACTCCTTTCAGGCCTCCTTCATGCATCATTAAAACCACAGCCTTTTTTTTCTGCCTCTAACTTTGTAGGCCGCCTACAAGCTTATCGCTTGGATACCTCATTTACCTGCTCCACAGTCATAAGCATGGCATCCGCCACTGAGCACTTTTACAGGAAAAAATGCTACTTGAACAGAATCAAGCTTCAGCCTGAGGGAGGGACTGAGAATAGTAGATTGGAATAGTCTAATTCGAGTATGATAGGTGCAGTCATGTCTCCTACGTACACCCTTTCCTGACAAAAGCCTTTTCCATTCACTGACATTAATTTTTCACTGTCTGTCCTGAGTCCTCTGACTATAATGCCTGATGCTGCTCTCTTATTTTGATTTGTGGATATTTTTAATAAATTTGATCCCATGTGAACTTTTGCCAAAGTAACTCCAGGCAAACAAACATGTGGAGCCACAAAACAGAACAACAAAATCAGAGTGGTTTGAAGTTAGGTTTCTCAAACCAGCTACACAAAAGACTACACAACCTCCTGGCAGCCAAGTGGCCTGGAATGGGGCCACTCCAACAGGAACAGTTAGTGATAGCAAATGTTTCATAGTTACACTAAAATAATAGAATCCTTGAACAGTTTGTGTTGGAAGGGGCATTTAAGTGTTATTTAGTCCAAACTCTCTGCAGTGAGCAGGGACATTTTCAACCAGATCAGGCTGCTCAGTGCCCCATCCAACCTAACCTCAAATATTTCCAGGGATGGAGAATCTACCACCTCTCTGGGCACTATGACAGAACAAGTTTTGTGGAACACTTGGAAATGCTGTGCAGCTCATGCAGCACAAGCGGTACAGCAGTCTACAGTAAGCACAAGGCACAGCTAACCCTCTTTCTCAGCTCTGGACATGGCTCTTTCAGTTACCCAAACATCCCTACAGTGGAGGCTGTGGACCTTTTTCCTGAGACTCCCAGTATGCAGAAGTGGATACATACAAGAACTAGTACCTAGTTCCTAAATATTTTCTTACAACCTCATATCCACTTTTCCTTTCCTGTTCAGTCCTTCCCCCTTCACTGTCCATTTACATGTCCCTGTCTATCCTTAGGTAAGGCAACAATCATTAGCTTGTATATGAAACTCCACAGGACCAAGGTGGAGAAGAAATCCTTCCCCTGGCGTAAAGACTCACCAGCTGGGAACAAGGAAAGTGCTATGAGACACAACAGTACACAGGCACCAAAGGTCTTCATCTCTGTGGAGTGGAGGAGACAAGAATCAGCAGACAGCTATGGTAGGAACAGGGATACCCTTCCCTATGGCACAGAAACTCTGCTTGCTGCAAAGAGCAGCAAGACCATTTGTCTTCTCAGCCTCCCTCCCACCTGTCTCCCTCATCTGGCCAGTTGTTTCTGAAACATTTAGGACGAACATCTAACTCCATCTGCTTTCTTTTTCCTTCCACTACCTTTCTCCAGTCTCCATCTCTTGTCCAGGTGGCAGAGCCCTTTCCACACACATTCCCCAGCATGAAAAGTTACCCCTTGGTATACCTTTCCACTCTCTTCTAAACTATCTTGAGGAGTACTGAGAGAATAGAAGGGGTCCACATCACTTACTGCGGCCCTGGGTCTCCACTCCCTTCAGCAGCAGACGCTCTGTCCCCTTCTGCACTTCCCCCCCTCTCTGGCTATTGGGTAAATCACAAACTGGGTAAATGGAGCCACACCCAGAACACGTTCTGTTTGTGGTTGTCTTCAAAATCCAATTTTGGGGAAAAAAAAGAGAAAAAAAAGAAAGAAAGAAAAGGGAGAAGCCAACGAGATGTTGGGACGTGGTGTCATCATGCATCAGGAATGAGGGGGGGAGCGATGAGCTGCAGCCCACACCCTCATTCCAGAGCTTATTGTGCTCCGAAGGGAACCCGCTCCTCCCATTCCCCCCGGACGACCCAGCACAAGGGATGGAGTCTCATGTCCGTGTTGCACATCCCCGTCTCGGTGCGTGAGTCTCTCCCCCTTGTCCTTCTCCATCCCGCTCCATCTCCCCGTCGCCTTTTTCCACCGCAGCGCTCTGCCGCGGCCGCTCCTGTCTGGCTTCGCATACAGCGACGCAGCAAGGCCCACAGCCCCGTTTGCCTCAAAGCTGGCGCGACGAAGGGCCTTCGCGCCCCACGGCGCTGCTCCGCACCGTCCGTGCTCGCCCGCACCCGGCCGGAGCGGCAAGCGAGACGGAGGGCGGCCACCGCGTGCAGATGGCGGGCTGGCAGGCAGCCAATCCGCTGGCAGGAATAGTGATGACGCCAGGGCTCTGCCCCGCGCCCGGGGGGAAGAAGGGAGCGGTGCCTCCAAGCAGGATGGGGATGAGATGGGAATGGGCATGGGAAGGCATAAGCATAGAATGGGGATGGGAGCGGGCATGGGACAGGATAGGAATGCGCATGGGCATGGGGATAGCATAAGCACAGGATGGGAATGGGGATGGGATGGAAATAGGAATGGAGGTGGGATAGGAAGGGGATGGGCATGGGCACAGGAACAGGGATGGGATGGGATGGGATGGCATAGGATGGACATGGGAATAGGAATGGTATGGAGTAGCCATGGGAATGGCGTGAGATTGGCACATGAATGGGCATGGGATGGGATGGTAATGGGATGGCCTGGAGATAGGGATGGAATGGCATGGGATGAGATGAATAAGGACAGGCTACAAGAGTCAGGGTTGTTCAGCCTGGAGGAAAGAAGGCTCCAGTGAGACCTTATTGCGGCATTTCAGTACTTAAAGGGAGCCTATAAGAAAGATGGGGGCAGACTTTTTATCAGGGCCTGTTGTGACAGGATAAGGGATGATGGTTTTAAACTACATGATGGTAGATTTAGATTGGATATTAGGAATACATTTGTTACATAGAGGGTGATAAACACTGGAATATGTTTCCCAGGAGGTGGTGGAGGCCCCATCACCTTAAGGCATTCCTTAAGGCATTCCATGTCAGGCTAGATGGGGCTCTGGGCAACCTGCTCTAGTGGCAGGTGTCTGCTCATTGCAGGGGGCTTGGCCTAGATGACATTTAAAAGTCCCTTACAACCCAGTTCATTCTATTATTCTGTGACTCTGTGGGATGGGATGGGGCACCTCCCAGGGTGAGGCTTTTGTCTGTGAGGCAGAGTCCATTCTGCAACATCACTGTGTAAGTGAGGAAGAGGCAAGCCCTTAAGCCCCACTGGAATGCCTGCTTTCCCCAAACCTTTCCGCAACACAGAATCACAGAATGGTAGGGATTGAAAGGGACTTCTAAACATCAACGCCCCTGACACAGAAGGATCACCTAGTGAAGATCATACAGTAAGACATCCAGATGTGTTTTGAATGTCTCCAGACATGACGACTCTACAACCTCTCTGGGCTCCCTGGGCCTTGTCTATCACCTGGAACTACTCTCCTGGTTCTGAGGAGCCACTGGCTGGACCATGCCTCTTGTATGACCTTCAAGGCAAATTTCAGTTCTGAAGCCAAGAATAAAGCTGAGAAATGACCCAACCTCCCTCACTTGTACAACTATGAAAGACAGAAACCTTGCTGGCACCACAGAAAGCTATGTCCCCTGAGGCTTATGCTGGTAGCTAGGTAACACTCCAAATTGCAGACTAGGAATAAAATCCTATAATGCCTTGTGCACAGTTACTAAGGAAAACCTCACCATGTCCTTGCTGCCAGAAAAGACTCAGAACAGTGGTATCCATACATGACATAACCAAAGCCACCACTTCTTACCTAACAGTGACTAAGCACTGGCTGTGGCAGTGCTCAGGAGAAAAGACAGAACAACTGCTCTTTCTGATTTCTGGTCGTCTCAAGATTTGTGGGTGTGGGAAGCATCAGTGGTGGGCAGTACTATAAGAGAGGTAGAGGGGGTGGGGAAAGCTAGGCAATTCCCTGCTGACCAGGACAACCCTCTGGACCCAAGCACCATCCCTGTTGCACTGAACAGAGACACCACCATTCCGTCTTTCAAGGACTGGCTAAAACTCAGCCCACTGGAGGCACTCAGAAGGTGATTAAACAACCAAAGCAAAGTGATATAAGCTATAATCACACTCCAGTTTGAGGAATTCTATGTTTGGACTACACTGTGCCATACAACTTGATTTGGGTTTTGTTTTTCACTGTGCCTCTGTGTTGTCATTCAAGCCTCTGTTACTGCTTAACCAGGTAACTCGGATATCTTGAAGACCTTATGAGTTCTGAATCTACATTTTTTTAAACTTTTATTGATGCCAAATGTTTTGATCTAGCAACATGTTGTGGTATCATCAACAACCACAGAGGACAGGATTCACCTCTAGTCCTGAGCAAAGTTTCTTCTGACTGCTTTTGAGCTTTAAATAATTATTTTCAGACTGCTTCTCAGTGCGAGTAGACCACTTGTGTCCCTTCATTTGGAGAGCTCGGTGAGGACGCGAGGGGATGCTTCTGGTGATGGAATCGCTGGCTGGGAAGCAGGTCAGTATTTTCTATACCAGACAGAAGCAGCGAAGTTAACCGGAGGGATCCTGCTGCTCATGCTCGCTGTGGACACCAGAGGGAGCTGCAGCACACCCTCATGAGAAGCCCCATTTTTCCTCTTGCAGTCCAAGCACCTTCTTCAAGAGATGGGGCTCTGTGTCTGCCCGCCTCGATCTAGCTCTCCCCTTAGTTTGCTGGATCCACAATTGTTTTGCTTTTCGGAAAAGAAAAGACTCCTCTTATTGACAAAGAGAGTTGGACAGCCCTCATGGCTGTAAGAGATGAATAAGTAACATCCTGCTGCACCTTCCCTTCTCATTCACACTGCGGTCTTCTGTTTTGCATGCAGCCTTCCTTCTGCAGCAGTGGGTATCTTAGGGACATACGCAGCAGATGACTCAAGGTCAAGTACTCTTCCTTCTAAAAAGTCAGGTATCAGTTCCACAGTATGGCACTCGTAAAGGAGAGCTGTGCTGCATGGGTGACTCATAAAGGAAACACTTCTGTAAGTATATTCCCTTAAGGTACACTGACCTCAATGCATGTAGGTATTTACCTAAGACTGAAGGAGTGACAGTGATTCAGCAAAAAGTTCTCTTCCTTCCAAGCTGGTGCAGATCCTACTGTTGCCAGGGATGCAATAGTGATGCATTTTGTGTGGTATTTTGGATGAAAAACAAAATAAGTCTTAAATTCGTAAGTCATAAATTAAAACCCATTTCAACCCAGAAATTGCTGCATCACAACAGACAGGTAAGTGATCCATACTACTTGTAATGGTCTTGGAGAGCCATTTAAGGGCCTGCTGATTTCTTTCCTTCTCTTTCTTTGTCTCCCTTGCCTTCATGTATTCTCACAGTAACTTAGCATTATGTTACATCCGAGTGATGAGAAATTAATGAACTGCTCTAAGATGTTTGGATGTATCATATCAATAATGCAGCATTACTGGTTATGTGAATAGAGGCTGATACAATTTTTCTTGGGACCCACAATGCTTGATGGGCTTCATTAGTGCCTGAGATCTGACACTATCCTGTACTTATTCCACTGGTGTTGCTGAGGCAGTCAGTTGGAAGAGACATGACTTGATCCATCTGTCCCACTTTGGGATATTCACATCTGACCTTACATCCAACCCACTGCAGAAGTGTGAACACTGCAAAGGACAGGAGGCTGTACTTGATCCACCTCTTTTTAATGGATGGGCATGCTTTCTGTTGTCCACAAGCATTAGAGATTCTTCATCTCTCTATTTCCAAACCAACAAGCAAGTACCATGGGAACAGGCAGTCTTGCAGTCACAAAGTATCCTGGAGGAGTCTAATTAATATGTGCTCAGCTCCAATAAATCAATTCAACATTTGTGAAGAACCAAGCATGAGAACAGGCAGACAGTGAGGTCTTTGCTGTTTGGTTGGTGATTTGGCCACAGGTTTCAGGCTTCTCATGGTCAAGAAAGCTATGGTGAGAAGTTGTCAGGCCCTTCTTTCTTCTCTTCCTGTTCTTTGGAGTTTCCTTATCTGCTCTTTCTGAAGTTCTTACTGTCGCAAACATCTTTCCTTTCTGGTCCTTTGTACTGTCTCGTGGTCAATTCTTTTCAGCTGTTTCACCTGTCCCGCAGCAGTCCACTTTCTCCACATAGGTGAGTTCACATGCAACTTCTCTCACAGCACTTTTCCCAAGACTGTGCTCTCAAGAGGACAGGTAAAAATGTAAACTTAATGAATACATAAATCCACCTTGTAAACCTACTTTTGTGTGCTCATATAGATTTTGCAGCACTTTTAAATTAACTGGTGCAAGTTTTCCATACAGATGAGTCTGTGGCCATGAGTAAGCAACATGATGGGTATCTCCTCCCCTTCTCCCTATTCACAAAGTTTGGAGCAAAGTCAGTAGGATTAATCTGCCCATCGCAGTAGTGCAGTAACCAGAGCTGGCTAAAGAAGTCACTGCTAAGAAGCAGAGAGGTATCTGGCAGCTATGCTGAGAGGTTCACCAGAGCTAGTCTAGCAGAGATTAAGTCATAGTTGAATATTACAAACAATACAGTGTCTGTCTCACTTGAGATCCATCCTTTGGTATGCCATTTTATTATCTTCTAGTCATCCTCCAAGGTAGGACAGATGTTGGTAGTTTTGCTTACCCTAACAGTCCAAACCCAGGAAGAGTTCCTCCCCTAGCCAGATCAACTTCAAAGAACACACCTTGAAGGGACTACTTTGATGTTCAACCCTGCCTTACTGAAGTGTACATTGCTTTGATAGCCTCACACAACCTCATGAGTCCAGAAAAGGGGCTATGGAGAGTACTGGGCATTACAAGATGTGATGAAATCTGGATAGCTCACCTGAACTGGGGACACTCAGTTAAAAGTGGCATCAGGCAGATGTACAAGGACCATGTTTCATGTGCACATACAGTGGGAGCAGGAATAACAGTCAAAGAAAAAACTTGGTAAGGTTTTAAACATAGTCAGATATGGGAGCAATAGTGGCAACTTTAAAAACTATTTGCTTTCAGTCTTGTAATATTTAACAAAAGATGTGTCGTCAATGCCTTTTTTAAAACCAGTTGCACGCAAAATGTGCAAACTGTTGAAGTCCTTATCACCATCAGCATTGATAGCACTTACCTTGCTTCTGAAAGGATTTAAGGAAGGAGAATCACACTGAGTACAAGAAACGTAAATGATGCTACAAGTTCACAGACAAATTGATGGGAGTTTATATTGTGAGGAAAATCAGGAAGTACCACCTTTCATGTTTTTATCCTCCCATTCCCTACACCCTCACAGGGATTGTAAAGGCTGACTTATCTTTTAAATACTCATTTATGGTTTATTCTACAGTTAATGTAATAGGAATTTGAAAGCAGATTTGGGGTATTATTGCAACTGCATTGATATAAATCACTGTATCTCTTGTAGGTACAGCTGACTTGAACCAGATAACCTGAATTTTCTTCTGACCTTCCCTGTGTACAGTCACTATTCTGACTTGATGGCAGACTGAAGCTAAGGCAAGCGATGTTAATGAAAATATCTCCTAATATGATATGTATACACATAAAAGGCCTGCGCTGATACAGCTCACATCAGTTTTAAAGAGATGAAAACAGCAAATGGAGACCATTCTGTATCAACATAAACAGCACTTTTACAAGATGCCTGTAAAAGGGCAACAATACTGGTAGCTGAAAAAACTAATTTGTTATTATTCTTACAATTTCTTGCCTCTGTCATCAATGCAGCTGCTCTGATATGTACCATTTATGAAAAAAAGACTTTGACTATTCACCCATTATTTCATTTGTAATTGTTCTTAGAATAAAAACACACTGGAATTTCATTTGCATGCAGCTGTATAGAATATTTGCATTCAAATTAAAGCATGCTGGGTTCTCCTGTTATAATATCTAAATGCTGTTTCATCATACCAGCCTTGCCTCTTTAGCAAGGCTCCTCTGGCTATTTACCGTATTCTCCTTGAGATCTCTTGCCATGCCTGCCATCTCGAGTTTCTCTCCAATTTAATTCTTGGAGGGCTTCTATTGCTGCCTCCCCCTCTTTATTTCTGTATTTCTTCCTCTATTTATCTCCTCTACCGTATGCCTTTTTGTGTGCGTGTCCCTCCCTCAGTGCTCTTTCTCCCGGTTTCTCTCCTGCACAAGCTTTTCTGCCTCTGGCTTTCTCTGTCTCCCTGGTTTCCTTGCAGTCACCTTCACTGGAATGTTGGCAGAAACATATTTTTCCTTTGAAAACAAAGAGACTAAATAAGTAAACAAATAAATAAAATAGCTGGAAGCAGACAAGAGGCTTCAGTTCCAGAAAGGTCTGTATTCTGCAAGCTTTTCTCACTTCTTAGCCAAGGAGGAGATAGCTGCCCTCCCTGCCCACCTCCACCCTGCCAGGGAACCAGGCTTCCTCCTCCCCTGGCGTGAGGACCTCGGCTGGGAGTGATGGATTGCACTGCAGTGAGGGCTGGGAGCACTGCGGGGAGAGAGGGGGAGGGATGGGGAAGGGAGGGACGTCGGGACAGGAAGGATGTAGTGGGGCTGATGAGAAGGGAGAAGTGGGAGTGGGAAATGGGGAAGGGGAGGGAATGCTGTTTTGCAGGCTGCACCATTCCGCGAGGGTTGGGGAGCCCATGTCTGAGTAAGGCACAAGAGCATGCCGGCAAGGCTGTCGGTGGGCAGTGGAGGCGACAGGATGGGAAAATGGGAAAGCCGTAGGGAAAGGGCGGTGAGGAAGAAAGAGAAGGTTAAGACTTGGGTTGTATGGCAACGGCAAAAGAACACAACTCTTGCAATCTGAATTTCTTTGGAGCTGCAGCAGAGGACGCAATATCGGAGAAGTAGAAACACTCAAAAGGTCAAACGAGACATACTGCAAGCCCAACTGAGGCGTGCATTCGCAGCACTCTGAAGGGCAGTAACGGTGTGACCTTTGGACAGTAGCGAGGTACATCTGTACCACTGAAGCTACTGTTGATAGTAAGCATGTTGGCAGCCTCTGGCTGCAGCAGCTTTGTGGATCTTGGCAAGGGGGATGTGTCCTTTAGGCTAGGTACTGTGAAGAATGCAGATGACCCCCTCCCTACTGCACCAATTACAAGTGCTGAAACATCACTTGTCATTGTTAGCTTTCGTGCTTCTCCCTTTTTTTAAAAAAATACATATTTCTCCATCTGTTCCTTATTCGTTGCCCAGATTTTTCTCGATTTCCATCCAGCCTCCCTTCTCCATTAAGAACATCTCTCAATCCACCTTCCAGCATTATCTCCCTCCGACCCTCTCTTTCTCTCCCCTTCCCCTTTTGCGGACCTCCTCCTCTCTACCCCCAGCCCTACTTCCCTCCATGGCTAAACACGATGCCAGCAGAGCTCTCCCCACGCCCGGGGCCCAGGGCGGGCAGGGAGGCGGGGAAGGGGCTCAGCGGACTCCCGGTGGCGGTGACAGTGGGTGAGGGGCAGGGGGAGGATGCGGAGCTGGGGGGTGGGCGCTGGCAGCCATGCAGTCAGCCTGCAGGAGGCTGTCCTGACCCTGCAACTTCTCGGAGAGACACACTACTCCCCCCGCGCTCCCGCTTCATGCAGCGCGGCTCCTCTCACTCACCCCCCCCCCCAACCGCACAGCACCAGCTGCAGTTTCCAGCTACGCTGACCTAGTTCTGGCCTCCCTGCAAGGCACCTCCATCCCCCTCCTTTCTTGGCACCTGACCGCGGAGAAGGGAAAAGGAAGGGTCCCTTGGCACAGCAGGGAGCCTCGGTCCCATAATGGTGCTGGACTCTAGAAGGGGCGACCCCGGGCTGGG
>JAOXOE010026680.1:0-20819 GCA_028565055.1 Phoeniculus purpureus
CATCCTCCTGACACCCACCCTTCAAATATTTATAGACATTAATGAGGTCACCCCTCAGTCTCCTCCAAGCTAAAGAGCCCCAGCTCCCTCAGCCTTTCCTCATAAGGGAGGTGCTCCACTCCCTTCAGCATCCTCGTTGCTCTACGCTGCACTCCCTCCAGCAGCTCCACATACCTCTTGAACTGAGGGACCCAGAACTGGACACAATGCTCCAGATGTGGTCTCACCAGGGCAGAGCAGAGGGGGAGAAGAACCTCTCTTGATCTAACCACCCCCTTTCTGATCCACCCCTTTGCTCTGAGCACAGGAAAGGATCGTTCAGGAATCTCTACTTGTCCTGGGCACGTAAGTAGAAATCCCTGAAGAAATTACACTGTAAAATGTCAATGCTAAATTCTACTTTGTTAGAATTTCTACAAATTATGACAAAACACTGGTGATAAATGCTGTGATGTACTGCCAGCTTTCATCATGAACTCTCTAAGGATATTAACAAACTAGATCAGACATTCCAAACAACATAAATACCTTCCAAAGTGCAGGATTTCCATTCGCCTGTCATTTCAGTTTGCCAAGATACACTTCTTCACTTTCTCCAAGTGGCTGCTCTGTGTTACTCCAGAAGTGACTCTGTTCCATATCCCAGAGGCACACAGAAGTAATTCTTAAGTAAACTGATGATCGGAACATCCAGGAACAGCAGTTCACTGCAGAGCAATGCTCAATCCTAACTCTTCAGGAAAAGTCAGGTTAGTTTAGATAAATAACCTTAAATTAAAAAAAAATAGATTAAAAATCACTGGTTTTAAAAGGGGCTGAAATTGTCACTGAGACCATACGAAGGGTTTCCATAGCATTGATCCCCTGAAATAAAATAGCTATAATATTAAACTAGAACACAGGAAGGGCTGTTATCAGTCTTAGCATTGATAGATGCAGTAACACTTACAGACTGTGCCTGCCTGGATATGTTCCTGTGTGACTTGGTCTAGGTGGTCCTGCTCTGGCAGGGGGATTGGACTGGATGATTTTCGAGGTCCCTTCCAGTCCCTAATGTTCTGTGATTCTGTAACATAAAGGTACGCGCACCCAGTCGTAACAGGGTAAAAGGCTGTCTCTTAATCAAAAGAATATAAAGTGTCTTTGACTTTCAGGTTCATTCCCCAGATTATGAAAGGGAAAACTGTAGTTGCCATGCCTGGAAGAAGCTACCCGTGAAGACCTGTGAAAGGAACCTCATGCCATAAATGGAGTTAACCTTCCTATTTTGTTCTTGAGGCACACATTAAGGAGTTAATCAGTACTTCAGGTCAGAGACGTACAACAACAAACTAGAACAGCAGAAAGGAACAAAAATTCTGCATTTTTAGGCCATATTTGCTGCTTTTCAGTCAAATGAAAAGAATCATTACAATTACAAAACAATAATTAATAGTCTTCTCTCTATTCAGAACTAATACCACCAAATTTATACCTTCAGCAGATACCTGTTATTTTTTAAGTATTAATTTGTGGAGTAATGAGTAAGTGTGGGCGATCACTGTCATGGAACTTAATTAGCGTCTCGTCTGTAACGTGAAGGACATCTCAAAGGTATCACGAATATCATACTGTTGATTCTGCTACAAATTATTAGTTTAAGATCATTAACCAAATTGCTTCCCATCCGTGCAGGAAAAATAGTCTGGTGAAAGGAGTCTGAGTGCAGACTAAAAGCTCTGTCACTGCTAATTGCAACAGCGTGTTTTAGATTCATTTCTATTTACTTTCGGTGGACATTGATTTTTATAGCTGAACTGTTGACCTGATTATTATAAATTTCTAGTCGTTTACAGCAAAGCCGGGTGTGTGTGGTATCGAATCCCTTAGCTACAGCTTTATGCTGTAGGAAGGGTTAATGGCTTTGGTACGGCTCGTACGCTGTTCAGTCAATTTGACTTGTACATTTCAGAGCGAGATGAAAGCTTGTGCTTCCCTGCACACCGCCAAGACTTGGGAGAACGTGTGCCTCTCACACTCCTTTGTCACAAGAAGGACAAAGGAGTTTTCCCAGAGCCCAGGGATCCTATCCCAGCCTTGCTGGAGCAACTAGTACCCCAGCGAGGACACATTTCCCTCTCTGAGCTGCATTTGGCAGCCTGCTCTACTTACAAGGCTCGTTCGTGGACTGGCACATCAAGGATTTTCCTCTTGCCAGATCGCTGTGCCTGGAAAGCACCACAATTCCTGAAGGCAGTGTTTTGCTGCTGCTTTTCTTTGTACAAGGCATAGACAGGCCTCAGTGCACTTTATAGTGACTCCAGTCTTGTCCGTTGGGGTAGTGGCAGCAGTGAGAGGTTGGTTCCTTGCTGTATCGGTGGGTACTCATGCTCACAATGAGAATTCAAAGTGTTGGTGAGGAGAGCCCTCTTTAACTCTGCCTCCTCTTCACAGGCCTTCTGACAATCACTCAGATTGTCAAAGGTTCAAAAATTGAGCTCTAACTAATAGGAATAAATTTAGCTCCCATTGTGAAGGCAGCTAATTTTCCTATAAGAATCCTCATTTGGCTGTCAGGTCATTTCCCATCTGTGATAATTTGCCTGACTATGGCATATGAAATCCTTCACTTTATTATTTTGGGCACAGACAGTGTTTTCTTGCCTCCCTCTCTCCACACTTCCTATTGTTTTAACGAAGTGCAAAGCAGGGCCTTATGAAAAGCTTGATGGAAGAAGGGGTGCTCACAGGACTGTAAACTCTACAAGAGACAGTCATGCCCTTCAGTCCATGTGCCCAACTCTCACCTCATTAGCTTGATAACAACATGCAAAAATGGTTTGGAAAACAGGGCTAGTATGGAGGTCAGGGAAAGGGGAACCTGGGAATAGAAGGAAAAAAATCATCCAGAAGCCTTCACAGTCCTGGCACAGCACCTTGGCCATAACTCATCAGATTAACGACACTTTCTTCACCCTTCACAATATGAATTATTTTACAAAGCCAGTGAGTACACAGAGCTTTAGTGGGTTGATTTATAGTGGCTCTTCATTTGTAAAGGAAGAGGTTGACCTGTATGTGCTATGGGATGGCCGCCTCTTCTGCCTTGGTTCTTTTGAGGCAAACAGTGTTTGCTCTATTTTCAGCTTTCGCTGTGGGTGGGTACCATCTGTGGGAAAATGTGCGCTGAAGTGGCAAGCAGCGGATGACTGACATTGGGTACCTCGCTTCCACAGCGGCTGTGCTGGCAGGCTGTTAGGCAGGGAGTAGAGTACATTTTACAGAGAAACTTTCTTAGATTCCTCCCAGCTGTGATATTAATGTGCATGCAAAGCCTGACAAAATACTGATTAATGTCCAGTATCAGTCAGTGATAAAACAGCATCTGTTTTAATGTTAATAAATGAGATGGCAAGCAATTTCCTTATAGAAATTACTCATGCATTTCATTTGTGGGTGACACGAGCTAATTGCAGAGTTAGAAGATAACACAGTGCAGTTAATTTGGGATATGGTGTAGTTACTCAAGCCAGAGTTCAAATCCAGGCCCTACTAGCAGAAATCCAGAAGTCCCACAAAAGAAGACTTTAGATAAAATGTCCTAAGTGCCTTCCAGAGCTTTCAAACCAAAATATACCGCTTGGAACTTAGCCTCAGAAGCTCAGTTAGCTGTAGGGTAGTCGTGGAGAAGTCTAAAGCCACCAGCATTTCGTTTTTGCTTTCAATTTACCTTCAGTTCAGTAGCCTTGACAGCACCCATCAGGGTGTCCAGACTCCGCTTCTCCACCTCCCTCACCTGCCTGGCCTTGTGCTGCAGGTGATTCTGGACTGTTCCTGATAGGACGTTGCACCCCTTACAGCCTGGAGCTAAGGGCAGCCATTTCGGATGCTCTGGTGTTAGCTTCAGAGCCTTTGATGTAACGTGGAATCCCTATCTTCAAAAGGGAAATCCATTGCACTGGTAGAGACGAAGCACTTACTGGGAGGTACAGGCTTCAAAATGTTTTCTCAAAGAGGCAACACAAGAGTGCAACCCTAGGTAATACAAAGGTATACAGATAAAAAAGTTATCAGGATGAGGGAGGAGAGGATCCCTGTCAGCCATCTCTCCTTTCTGCCCCTGACCAATCCACCCAGGCCCTTTCCCTGTACGCTCCAGGTTTCGTGTGGAGGGACAAAAAACGACCAGCTGTCCTACAGACCCTCCGTAAGAAGCCAGAGTGCAGCTATCAGTCACCATCATCCATTGCTCATTCCAGCGCACAGCAAAGGCATAGGGGACACAAACAGGGATTCATTTGCTGCTTTTGGCTCTTCCAGTTCACATCCTGCAAATCCACCCCGAACAGAGGTGGGGTGATACCCCAGAGGTATTGGGGCCAGCAGCCCAGTAGTCTCCCTGTAGTCTCTCAGCAGTTAAACTATTTCCACCGTGACTGCCTGCGTTCAAAGTCTGTTGGAGGGGTGCTTTCAACTCCACTAGTCCTCACGTTAAATAAGGAGATTTACACCAAGCAGTATGGGTTTACCCTCGAGAACACCTGAGTACAATCCCGTTTCAGTGCAGAAGGCAAGAGCTGTCTGAACGAGAGGCAGACGCCTACTGGTGTAGTAATTCTTGAGACAAGGCTGCGCTAAAGTGTATCCGCGTCTACTTACAGTAACTCTACAGATGATTCACTTAAGAGGTTACAGCAACAGGTCCAACGTGTCAACGTATGTCAAACTTCACTTGAAGACGCAGCCCTGCTAGTTGAAGCTTAAAAGAAAGGGATTAAACTTCTATGTGAAGGGTGTTTTTTACCCTCCAAATAGGCTTTCTGCAGGTGAGGTATTGAAGGATTTATCTTCCCTCCTGTGTATCGCAGTGAGATTATAAACGGCAAATTTAGACTCCGTCTTACTCCAGAAATGCCATTTTATTGTTATTCTGCTCTCGTGAGATTGATCGCTGTATTGTGTTAGCAGGAAGCTAGATTGATTGAATTAAAACATTAATCTAAGCTTCAAATGGAGAGCAGCAGCAGTACCGTGCGTTAGCGCTGCACCTACAATATGGATAATGGCGAAATAAGAAAAATTAGAGAACTGCGTGGGTGACAGAATTACCCAATAAAAATAATACCAGGACAGAATCCTGACAGATTGGGGATGCACTCAGTGCAAAGCCAGCTTAAATATTAGCCCTCCAAAACGAAAATAATCAACTCCTCTAATTATATTAGAGCTGACAGCCCTGAGTCTGCATGAGATATCTTGCTGTGTACTAGGATCCTGTTCAGCTCAGGCTGCAGCACAGAACAGGGCCACAGCTTCACCGCATTGTAATATTTGGATTAACTTTGCTGCTGCTGTAGAACAGTTTGTGAGTAGCAACTGCGGAGGTCTGCACAGCTGGGTTATTCTGTCTGGGACAGCTGACTCACTTTGAAGTTATGACAGAGCGGGCTGTGTGAGTCCTCGTCAGCCCCAAAGGCCTGTGCCCGAAGAATAAAAGGTAATGGGAACGGTTTAATGAAGAGAATAAAACAAAAGGCGAGCGGATCACACTGCCTTATTATAATAGTAATGTGTCTTTTACAGAATCGAACATCAAAACACTGAGGTCAGGACTGCTCAGATGACCTTTCTCCTAAATATCTAATTGGTCTTTGGCACATCCTGTGTGTCACCACATGAGTACCCAGCCCCTGCTGGTTAATGCCGGTGGGCTCACAAGGTCAGACAGATACTGTGGGTGAAGAGTTTTAATTTTTAGCTCAGGAACATGAGAGTTGCCATTGTAAAATCAAAAAGAACCCATTTGCGCGTCAGATGTTTGATTATAAGCGCAGGAGCAGCGGACTGTATCACGATCCTGGTGCCCAGATACACCCTTTGAAGTTGTGCACTCAGAACCTCGTGCACCATGCTGGGAATGTTCAGCTGAGCTGATGTGACACAGATAACCATCTCCCCTCTATCTTCCTCTTCCCTTTCTTCCTCAGTTCAGTAAATGCATCTGCAAGGCTTTTTACAAATCACAATCTAGCTATAAATCTCCTTTGAACAGTTTCCCTCACGTTTCGGTAGTAAAGCAGCCCTGCAGCACTGTCCCTTTTTTCTGAGCTACTGCTGTCCTTTATTTAACTGGGAGGAGGGAATTAAGGGAGAGCAACAGAAAGAGCAAAGAAAACACCTTTGCCCCATCCCAATGCATTAACTATGCAAGAAAAATACAGCTACCTAGAAACTTGCTTTAACTGGGAGAAAAATGGATCTGATCCCATCAGCTGCTTAAAGATAGCATCTTTTCAATCAGTACAAAAGAACATCTCGGGCTTCCATCTATTTTCTTTCTTCCACAGGGATCCTAATCATCTTTCAGTACCTTATCATTATTATGAACCTTTGGGACCCGACGAATGCACAATGTACATTTCACACGAGCGGGGACGAAAGGGCAGCCATCACCGGTTCATCACAGAGAAGCGAGTGTTTGAGAACTGGGCACGGACATTCAATATTCACTTTTTCCAACCAGACTGGAAACCAGAACCACTCACTGTAAATCACCCTGACGTTAAACCGGTGGTCTAAGGGATGAACGCACAAGACCACAGACACCTACGGTGTTGGACCTTCTGGGACAGCAAGGCAGCCTGGAGAAGGAGGGCAACAGGACTCGCAGCTGGTGACTGCAGCCAGCGTCAGGAAGGTACAGTGAAGGAGCAGGGCATATCAAGAGTGCTTTCTGTCAAACTGTTATTGATCGGGCACAGGCCTTCTTTGGCCGTCGGACTTCCCGTATGTGTGCGTGATTTGTGAAAGCCAACTCGAGCATCATTGACGGAAGGTTACTTCATTGTGGGTTTTTACAGTACCACGCCACTGACTTTTCACAGTGAAGACCGAAGGTATTTCTTTAACGGCGGTTTTTATGCAACCTAGGCCAGTATTTTTCTAACTCTCAGTTATGTGGTTGTTTATCTTTCATGATCTTTCAAATCCAAAATTAATATTCCTGATGGTTTGAAAGGCCTAGCTTTTTATTTATAAGATTGGTTTGAAAAACACAACTCTGTACAGCATGTAATTAATATTTGATCGGGAAACGCTGCATTTCTTTTAAAACTGTGGGGCTGTGTGCCAGCCTAAAGCCTTTAACAGCAAGAACGGTCCCGTGTGCAGCTCTAGCTCAGTTTACACGCCGACATCTCATGTTAATATGAAAACAGTAGTGAAAATTCTGTTTGATATTAATGTGCGTTTGCTGCTGTGCTGTCGGGCTGCTGTTTTTTAATTAGAGGTGGGAGGAAGGAAGGCAAAGCTTATCCAAAAAGATCGCTGGCTGTGGCAGCATGTCTCCAATGACAAGACCAGGGCTGTGTGCTGCTTTGCCGCTTGGAGTGCTGCACGAGGCTGAAGGAGCAATTCTCCTGCGGCAGCAGACTACAAACCAAGCTTGAAACAACACAATCAAATTCCTGAAATCCAGAAGTTAAACTGAACTACCAGGTACCACAGTACCAGCCACACAGCCAAGACATCACAACGCTGCGCTTGCAGAACTCTCTGCCTTCCACTGTTCTGAGATCATCGCTGATCTCAGAGATCCTGGATCACAATGAAAAGGGTTCCACCAGTACAAAACAGCCCCCTGGAGAAGAGCAAAGTTACTTTGGGCAGTTTTGTTGTGAAGTGCATGGTGAGTCCCTGTGAACCAAGGGCCTGGACAATGCCGGTGCTGTATGTGGAACCTCACCGCGTGAATTACTGGGTTACATTTGGTTGTGAATAAAGAAGATTTCTATTACAGTAGTATTTTTCCTTTTGCCTCACAAATATTACCTCTCTGGTTTCTGAGAAGTGATCAGTAGGAGTAACTTGCATGAAACATTATACCTCAGGTGAGGAAAGGAGCCTCTCATTAGACAAATACTAAAGCTAGAGCAAAGATACTCCTTTTCAAATGCCTAAATGCAACAAGACAGTCCTCTGCAGTGATACACAGAACTGAGACCAAACTGGCTATCATTTAACTCCACTTATAACCCATGGTCTTCCTCTTTCCAAAAGTGGCTATCAATAGCTGCAGCTGCCCTTGAAATACCTGGACTGTCTGGGGACAAAGTGAATTGCCTAATCGGTGGCAAAACCATGTTAGCTGTGTGACACTGGCTGGACCTGAAGAGTAGGTCCCTACTGCAGCCCTCCCCAGTGAAGCTACAGATTGTAAATACTCCTCCTTTGGTTTCTGATAGCGATGACCCTGTGTTCTTGTTTCCTTTACACACATCTAGTCTCCTAAACAAAACAAATCCAAAACTCACTGTAGTCTCCTCAGCCTCCTGTGATGTTTCAGCAAGTTCTGTCACCAACTACAAAAAAGTCTGAAGGAGTCGTTTAGAAAAGTGACACCCACACACACAAAACTCACCGATGAACCTGCTGAAGGCCACGCAGTTAGCCAATTCCCAATAGGACTGACCAAACAGATTTACGTGGACTACACATCCAGCCCAAACAGCAGAAGCTGTAACCATGCACACGTTGTGAAGGGCTGCAGCTGTCATTGAGAGATCACTGATGCGTTTCTCTATGAATGCAGGATTTTTGAACTCCTGCCTATCTGGCTACGGTTCAGCGTGAAGTGAGGTTTCATGGACTAGTATAAACCAAACAGATTTACGACAGAAAATGCTTGCAGACCAGAGATAAGTGGGCACTGCTGCCATTCTCTGGTTTCTGCTGTCATCTTACACTTTTCACTATAATTTGCTGGATTGGAGACCTTCAGCGCACATCGTTTTGCAGGTGCTGTTGCAAAACAATGGCTACAGACATCGGCAGTTTTAAGATGCAGGTTCCTTTATTTCTGAACTCCTTGCATACCTTGTGCTTTTACGCCTGGCATCACCACAGAATCTGTTTTTCACCCTGAAGAACCATAGCTCTTGTGCCGTAAGACGTGCGGCCGGAACTGAGAACGATAAAGGCAACATCTCTGCAACTAAGAACAGACAAATACAACCGTAGCTTCCTGCTATTTCCTCACAATAGCTGCCAGATGCCCGACGAACTGCCTCGCGACACTAAGCAGAAGCACAGTGCGCTTTAGGAGAATCTTCCGTGCAGAGCGCTAAAGCACCTCAGAAAGACAAGCTAATGCCGGTTATTCCTGGCTATGGAAACTGAGAAAAGGGGAGGTTAAGAAACTTGCCTCAACCAAGTTACCGCCTTGGAACTGGAGTTTAGAGACAACTGGGTCTGCTGGCTCTAGCTGGTAGAACACATGGTAGCAATCGGCTGAGTTACGTACGTGTGTACACCACACAGACCCGCGGGGTGAGCGGGTAACAGTCTGCATCTGCAGGGAGGTGCTCACCTGGGACTTGTCCTGAAGTATTTCTCAGGCAAACTTCTTAGGAAACTTAGGTGATTTTTACCCAAAATAACTCTACCGAGGCAAGGGCACGATAATCTAACAAACACTGGGGGATAGGGTGAGAGGAATCTAAAGACTAAACAATATATTGTGGTTTGTGCTGATAGCTCTAGTCCCCTGGCATATGAAGATCAACTTCAGGCTGGAGCTGACAGGCTGGAAAGTTGTGGCTCAGTAGAAGTGGCTGTCGTGCAGAAGTTTCTTTTCCATACTCTACAAATTGATCCCATGTGCCACAAAAGCTCTTTGAAAAATTCTGATAATCACCTCTGACTAATCAAAGTTAATTATTTTATTTGATGCAAAGAGAGCCAATTTCTACTCCAATTAAGAATATGGCTCAGGGATAGAACCACCAACCAGTGAAAGAGTGAAAGCAGTACTTGTAAGACAGCAAAACGCAGTGCAAAAGAGAAGCAATTACAGGAACCTCCCAGGTATCAGTGCTTTGGCTGGCCTGGTGCATCAGCTCAGACTGATCACTGAGCTTCCAGCTGCCTCCTGCAAAAGCCTGTCTTGTACAGCACAAGATTTTCTAAGGAGAAAGGAGGAGAAGAATAAAAATGTTTGAAGACTAACTCCTTATGAAAGAACTAGGAGACATGAAAGGACAAAAATCTAAGATCATGAGAAGCAGAAAAGTGACTTGACCTAGGGGATCCTGCTCTGCCAGGGGTTTGGACTAGATGATCTTTTGAGGCCCCTTCCAATCCTTAATGTGCTGTATAAAACCCAACAGCTGTCCTATAAACAGTTGTAGTACGGCTCTGCTTGTGCTAAATAAAGGTAACACCACTAGATTGTTAAATGTTTTCTACACCAAAAACTACAGCAACAAATGAAGTGTGAAACCCTTTGATCACCCTGTGGATGGAGTTTCAGTATCACAGTAGAAACAGGATGGTGACTTATCAGGGCTGACTGTAGAACCAGCTCCATGGCAAATGCAGATGTGCTGAAACAGCCTTTGAACAAGCATCTCCTTCCCTTCTTCGGCACTGTCCCAGGGGTGCCAGCAAGACAGCACAAAGCGGCACTGCCACTGCCAGCAGAAGAGGACATTTCTTTGTGTTGTCTGTCAGTGCACACCAAACCAAACCAAGCCAAAGAAACTACTCAGTAGTTAACCAACATACAGTGTCCTTGTTCTCTGAGGAACACTCGACTGGGAGATCGCAGCAAGACAGAAAAGACATGAAACTCCAGACAAGCAACCCCAGCAAACCAAACAAATGGAGCAGGTCCAGAGGCCACAAAAATGACCGGAGGGCTGGAACACCTCCCCTATGAGGACAGAGTTGGGGTTGTTGAGCCTGGAGAAAAGGCGGCTCTCAGGTGACCTTATTGCAGCTTTTCAGTACTTAAAGAAAGATGGCGAGGACTTTTTAGCAAGGTCTGTTGTGACAGGACAAGGGATGATGGTTTTAAACTAAAAGAAGGGAGATTTAGATTAGATACAAGATTTTTTCTACACTGGAATGGGTTGCCCAGAGAGGTGGTGGAGGCCCCACCCCTTGGGACATTCAAGGTCAGGCTGATGGGGCACTGGGTAACCTGATCTAGTTGAAGATTGCCTTGCTCACTGCAGGGAGATTGGACTAGATGACCTTTAAAGATCCCTTCCAACCCACTGCATTCTGTGATTCTATACTTAACAGAATTAGCAGTCATAAAGAACATACACTGGTTCATGCAGGTAATGAATCCACTTGGAGTTCCACAACTAGTTTGGCAAGATGTCTCTTGAAAGACTTCCAAGGCAGGTATGGTACCACAGGATAAAAAACGAACACTCTCACCAATGGAACCCCTCAGAAGACAGGAAATAAGGCTGAGATTTATCATCTGCTTAAGGTTACAAACACGATTCCCCAGGAGAATGTCACAATATGTTTTCTCTGCTTTTCTGTACTGTGCCCTCGGCATCTACCATAGGTCACTCCTTGACACAAGACACAGGAGCTAAACTGTCTAAACAAATACCTCAATAAAAAACATGGGGGGGGGAAAAAAAAGAACTCCAACTTGAGCACTAATGCCCAGTTATGGCCCTTGCCATGTTCTCAATGTGCCAAGCAGCCACCAGATCGAACGACCTTGTAGTTTTACTGAAAGTAGTGCCAAAGCTCAGCTGGAGAGCAGGATGGGAGCCTTCTTAACAGACAAGAAAAGTCACCTGAGTAATCTGGTTTCTCGTAACAGTTTTATCACCTTTAGGAGATGCCGAGTGATATTTAAGTCTGTCAGCTTCTTTACACAACCCAGACAACCATTAAGATAACCTCAGTGGGACGCTGGATACTTCCTGAAGTACCGGAAAGATGAAGGTCATGATGCATATTTAGTAAGGCATAAGACTTTGCTGACTGCACTTTGTCTGTCACATCAGCTGGAGCCCATTAGGCATCATCCGTGCAAGGCTGTTAACAGCAGAAACAAAGGAAATTCTGAAAGGAACCATTTGCTGTGTCTGAGTTTAAGGCAAAAGTTTCGGTTAGATTTCTCTCTTTTAACTAAAAAGGCAAAACGACACGCTTCCCCTCGTTGCATCCTTGCTCCAAGGAAGCCGCACACAAAGCTGAAATAGGAAGAGACTCCTGGCATTCAGTGGGACTGTTCATTTGCGTTGGACACAACTGGAACATTTCCCACTGTTGCTTTTTTCCATACGTCTGTACATCTGAGGATGAGCGTGGAACACGTAAAAGCTGTTCCCTGACACCCCACTGCAAACACTGTTGCAGAGAAGGGGCAGCTGTACAGAATTGAGTAACAAAGCAGGTTTAGAAAACCTTGTATAGACACACAAAAGCAGCACAAGGATAGGACTGTGGCAGAGAATGGTACGTAAAGCCACTGTCTAAAATGCAAACCTATAGTGCGATGAAGACTGATGGTCCTGTTGCCTTTCTGCTTACATTACAGGCACTAAAGTAGGAAAGGGAATCCTGAAGTCATCACAATTTGAGCCATAATGTTTTGAGCTGCAAACCAAAACCTGGACTGAGACTGCATCTGGAATATTGTGTCCAGTTCTGAGCTCCTCCCTCCATTCCAGAAGGACACAGAACTGCTGGAGACAGTGCAGCGCAGAGCCACAGAGATGATGACGTAAAACATCTCCCTGATTGGGAAAGGCTGAGGGAGCTGGGCCTCTTTAGCTTCGAGAAAAGGAGACTGAGGAGTGACCTCATTAATGTTGATAAATATGTGAACGGTGGGTGTCAAGAGGATGGAGCCAGGCTCTGCTCAGTGTCATCTAGTGAAATGACAAGGGACAATGGGTGCCAACTGGAACATAGGAGATTTCACATCAATCTGAGAAGGACCTTCTTCCCAGAGAGGGTGACAGAGCACTGGAAGGGATTGCCCAGGGGAGTTGTGAAGTCTCCTTCTCTGAAGACATTTAAAACCTGCCTGGATATGTTCCTGTGCGACTTGGTCTGGGTGATCCTGCTGTGGCAGGGGGATTGGACTGGATGATCTTTCGAGGTCCCTTCCAATCCCTAATGTTCTGTGATTCTGTGCTATATTATTTTGTGCCTCTTATGCTCATACAGTTTGCAGGAGAAAAATCTCAAGACCCCTCCTCAAGCTGACTAAACATAACCACTAACCTCCCCGTCACAGCTGACAATAGCTGTTGCCTCAGCAGGGCCAGCAACTGACCCAGATGTGTGCCATGAAGCTACAAACAAATTACAAACTTATAAATATCACTGTTACAGCTGCAAACTCTCCCCCAGTTTCTACATTCCGTTTCTCAGTAACAACTCTCCAGCACAGTAACACATTGTACAAACAAAATATTTAGGGCAGATCTACTGGGGCTTTCTGTGTGCCTCTCCGTTGCCCATTGGAGGGCAAAAGACGCCTTCTCTAGTGGGGGGTCCCCTCCCTGCTGCAGTTCAGATGTGTCTGGGGGAAAGGCTGGTCTTTGATTGTCAGACACAGCCATCAGGTTCAGGAGTCAGGTCTGAATTAAAGGTCATTTTGCTAAGTGTTTTTCCTTTATATTTTTTAAACATGGAGTACAAGAGACCAAAAATACAAATCTTTCAGAAGTGACTGAGATCCTTGTCCCACTCATGCGACAGGTGAAACCTCTGAGTGCCAGTGGAGTCAACCTGGCTGCTTCAGCTCTTGCTCACAGTCAAGTTCACAGGAGCTTGAGAACTGACAATCCTTTTGCTTTCTTTTGCACCTCTTTCAGCAAAACTGGAACTTCCAAAAACAAACCTACCCAGGGTGTCCTTCCAGCTTTCTGTGGCCACTTTGCCTTTAAAATGATGTTAGCAAGATCGCTCATCCTCCACCTCCCCAGTGTCCTTTTGTACCCACGCATTTCATTCCCATTTGAAGTGAAAGCCGTTCAGCTTTGCTTAGAGCATAGCTGGGGATTACAGACACAGATATTGCACTGAAAATGAAGCCACCCTGCTCTGTTTTCCAGGAGGTACTGACATTCTGCTTCCTTTGCTGCTTTGGGAAGGGAGTTCGCCCCTCCTCCCAGAGCTGCATACTGGGATTATGTGATGTCCCCAGGGAGGAGTGACAGGGGCTTCCCAGTGGAAGAGTGTTGGATACAGTTTAAAGTCTAATTTTGCAAGAAGACCTTGGGGATTTTTCTTGTTTTCTTTTGGGTTTGTTTTCCCGCTGATTCCTCTCTTCCCTTTCTCAATCATTAGTCTTTCCCAAGCCTTAACTGAAATGTTATTAAGGCTTTGCTACAGATTGTCCCAAGACTGTTATAGAAATCACACTTTAAAAAGAAATCCCAAAGAACACACAACTCTAGAATAATTCAATGACATATATGTGTTCGTAAATCGATGTATTTTACATTCCACATTAAATACACCAGAAAATCCCATGTTTAGGCATGCTCAGCCTTCATTCTCCAGGGAGGAATGAGGCATTCATAAAGCAGCAGGGTAACAATCACCGTTTTCAAGATGAACCAGATTTTACCATTTTCTAAAGGGCCACCTGAAAATTGAAAGTGCCTCTCAATTCAAGAAGGACACAGAACTGATGGAGAGAGACCAGAGCAGAGCCATGAAGATGATGAAGGAAGTAGAACATCTCTCTGATGCGGAAAGACTGAGGGAGCTGAGTCTCTTTAGCTTGGAGAAACGGAGACTGGGGGTTGACCTCATTAATGTTGATAAATATGTGAAGGGTTGGGGGTCAGGAGGATGGAGCCAGGCTCTGCTCAGTGTCATCTAGTGACAGGACAAGGGGCAGTGGGTGTGAGCTGGAACATCAATCTGAGAAGGATCTTCTTCCCAGTAAGGGTGACAGAGCCTTGGAAGGGGCTGCCCATGGGGTTTGTGGAGTCTCTCTCTCTCTGGAGATGTTTAAAACCTTCTTGGATGTGTTTCTGTGCAACTTGGTCTAGGTGAATCTGCTGTGGCAATAGGATTGGACTGGATGATCTTTTGAGGTCACTTCCAATCCCTAAGGTTCTGTGATTCTACGATTATAGTGGATTTTCAGTGGCTCTTGCTATCTTTGTTCTTCTTCAAGGGGTTAGAAAAGCCACCCACACCTCAAGGTGCTCAAACATTCTCCTGTGTTATGAAATCCAAATCTCATGGCAGAGAAAGGTTGTTCCTGTACTGGTGTGACCATGCACTGAAGACCTACTTATTGAATGTGTGCTGCGAGCTTGGCAACAGTTCACCTGGGATTGGGCAACTCGATAGAGAATGGTTTCGGTAGCAATATGCTGAGGCTGTGCTGGGGGAGGCATGTAAACCTTCCTTTTACAGAGTGAACTAATGTTTGCAGACAGGAGCTCACCAGCAGGATGACCATGAGCCAGCAACGGGCTCTTGTGGCCGAGAAGGCCGACAGCATCCAGGGGTGGATCAGAAGGAGGGTGGTTAGCGGATCCAGAGAGGTTCTCCTCCCCCTCTACCCTGCCCTGGTGAGACCACTGCTGGAATATTGTGTCCAGTTGCAAGCCCCTCAGTTCAAGAAGGACACAGAACTGCTGGAGAGAGTCCAGCGCAGAGACACAGAGATGATGAAGGGAGTAGAACACCTCTCTTACGAGAAAAGGCTAAGGAAGCTGGGTCTCTTGAGCTTGGAGAAAAGGAGACTGAGGAGTGACCTCATTCATGTTTATAAATATGTGAAGGGTGGGTGTCAGGAGAATGGAGCCAGGCTCTGCTCAGTGTCATCTAATGATAGGGCAAGGGGCAATGAGCGTAAGCTGGAACATTGGAGGTTCCACATCAATATGAGAAGGAACTTCTTCCCAGAGAAGGTGACAGAGCACTGGAACGGGCTGCCCAGGGTTGTTGTGGAGTCTCCTTCTCTGGAGATGTTTAAAAACCACCTGGATAAGTTTCTGTGTGACTTGGTCTAGGCGATCCTGCTGTGGCAGGGGGATTGAACTAGATGATCTTTCGAGGTCCCTTCCAATCCCTAATGTTCTGTGTTTCTGTGAGGACCAGAAGTTATCTTCCACATGTGCAAGTGCAAGGACAAGCAGAGGATGCTGCTTGCACTGAGCATCTTCTGAGAAACCTTCACAGACGCAATGACTTCAGTTGGTGGAGCATGTGACTCTGAATCCCAGGGTTGTGGGTTTGAGCCCCATGTGGGACAGCACATCTTGAGACAGTCTGGATACACCAGATGCTGTAGCCTTATCCTGCTGCAGCAGGGTGGGGTTGGACTTAGATGATCTTTCAAGGTCCCTTCTAGCCTGTAAGATTCTGTGACTTCAGCCACAGAGGTTACAGCAGGGCCCACAGGTGGTTCCTCTCGGGCACACCTACAGGCTGTGACTCAAACAAGCCCTTGCGTCACAGCCATTGTGGTGGTGTGGCCTGTCACATGCCAAGTACATGTGAACAACTGAAATGCCACTTGCTGACTTTTCATTTTCCCTTGGAAGCTGCAGAGAGGTTTCATAATACATTTTAAGTGAAAGCTTGCGAAGTTTGTGACACTCAGATTTAAAGCACCAGCCAGTGCTGTGAAAGCACCTTCATGGTTACCTCAAGCGTCAATCTAACATATTTTAAGGGGCTTTACAACTCCATTTGTTATCTTGCAGTAAAAGAAAAAGACTTCTATGTAAATCTGTGGGTTCCTTTAATATTCTATGAGCAAGTATAACAATTAAGTGACTAATATATTCCTTTAAATCTCTATCGGCATATGACTATTTACTAGAGGGACTGGGGTCTATATCTTAGACCCCTAGGAGATTGTGAGGTTTTTCTGTGACAGATACTGTGAGAAAAGACAGGTCTCTGCAGGACTGTTGTTTCCTCCCTTGTCACCCATCTATGCTGAGAGAGGAGAAGGCAGGGAAAAGGTGCGGCTCTGGCTCATTGCCCACTCAGCTGGCAAACTGAGTTGTGCCAATAGGCTGGGTGACGAGCTCCATGCCAGCCACCAGCTGCTGCGGGGAAAGCTCTTGCCACAGGAGCCTCATAGGAGCCAGACACAGCTCCTTGCAGCACAATTTGCCTTTTGGGCTGTCCCTGAGGCATAGCAGCAGCACCTCACGCCATGCAGCAAATTGCAGCACCTTCTCCAGAGACGTTTAAAACCCACCGGTGTATGTTCCAGTGTGATTTGGTCTAGGTAGTTCTGCTCTGGCCGGGGGACTGGACTGGATGGTCTTTCAAGGTCACTTCCAATCCCTAATCACAGAATCACAGAACATTAGGGATCAGAAGAGACCTCAAAAGATCACCTATTCCAATCCCCCTGCCAGACCAAGTCACACAGGAACATACCCAGGCTAATGTTCTGTGATTCTGTAATGAAGTCTCCTGTTCAGGTTATTCTAGTTTGTGATAGCAAGTAGCAGGGAATCTCTTTATTTACAAGTTAGAGGTGCTTCCTATTTATTTCTCCAAAGGAATTCTAAAGAACTGCTTTGTATTGTTAATGCCTTGACCCAGAGGTGGTGTTCATGCTGTGCATTTCCTGCATAGCTACAGGTGACTCACCTGAAGAAAGGGAGTGCTGTTTCATTTTTGTTATGTCATAATTTATACTCCAACCCTAGACAGAGATTGAAGGGTGAAGAGAGCTGGCATGCCAGGAGGAAATTGAAAAATGAAAAGGTTTTAAAAGTTCAGCAACCACCTTATTTCAAGTATGGGATGTTTAAAGCATGGGATATAGATGTTTTACTTTCATGTTGTCTTTTAGGGGCCAGTAAATGTCAGGTTTCTGTGAAGACTTCTTTAGCAGCAGTGTAAGTTTAAAACTCACCTGGATGTGTTCCTGTGTGTCTTGGTCTAGGTGATTCTGCTCTGGCAGGGGGACTAGATGATCTTTCAAGGTCCCTTCCAATCCCCAATGTTCTGTGATTCTTTGAAGTGGTTGGGATAGGATTAAGATGTGATTAACCTCATGTTCAAGAGGAAGAGGGGAAAAAATGAGAGAGAAAAAGGTCATGTAAAGCCCCTAGTCATTACTGCCCATGTCTGCAAGGGATGGGAAAAGTTTGGAAAAACTAGTCAGAGCCAGTATAAAACATCTCAGTAATATCAGTAAAGTTTTGGACTGGGTCAGTGAAGTTCTTCACATAATCCATATTTCTTCCACCCCTCTTTGCTGGCTAGTTTACCCAATCCTTTCCTTGTTAATTCAAGGACAGTCTTTCCTGTTTCTAATTATGTGTTGCTTACAGGAGCAAGGTGAAGATGAATGCAACTCTTTGCAACGAAAGAAGCGTTACCCTGTCTTGTCCCTGCATAACAGCAGCAACTGCTTAATTCATCTCAGCCCCAGCTTCTGAATCAGAACCACCAAACATCTTTGGAAGACCTTCATTCCTTTCCTGTACCCAAATAACTCACATCTTCTGGAAAAAGAAGTGGCAGGACTGGTCTCAAGGTAAGTTAGCAAAGAGAGAGAAAAATCTTACTGATCTGTCACTCGATATCCATGTCTGGGCAACCCCAGGCATCTTGTCAGTTCTGTCTGGCCTTACAAAAGCCTGTCCTGTCTGTAGCCCGTGGGCTGGCAAATCCCCATACCAAGCTGTGCTCTGCTGTGACTCCAGGCTACTTCTAAACAAACTGTTTCCAGTGGACAGTTATTTCTGCAGAAAGTTCATTAACTTCCATTTCTGCTAGTTCTGCTGGGCTGAGTGCCACAAGAGCTCTACTCCTCTTTCACAATGATACTGAAAGAGGGAAGAAATCTAAACATAGCACAGCTCACTTTTATTAGAGAAAGAGGTACAGATGAAGTGGCATCTGTATCTGTGAGTCACTTCTCTGAAATGCTGCTTTGACTCTCCTTGGCATGACAAACAAAAAGAACAAACCTTCCAGTGAGCAATGGCATAGCTGGGTCACCCTGACCGGCACCCTGACTGGCACACTTACCCAGCTCAGTACAATGAAGAAACACTGACATAAATTAGCTCATGTTCTGATTCAGATTTGGTTTCTAAGCTGGTCAAGGCTGCCCAAAGACTTGGGCCAGTTCCTAAAGACTGATTTTATACTTTCCCTGGATAATAGTATTGTCTTCGCATCTGGAATATTGTGTCCAATTCTGGGTCCTTCAGTTCAAGAAGGACACAGAACTGATGGAGAGAGTCCAGCACAGTGCCACAAAGGTGGCAGGGAGATTGGACTAGATGATCTTTCGAGTCCAAATTGCTAATGTTCTGCGATCCAGGCGTGTGTTGGCATATTATCATATGATCATTGAATCATTAAGGTTGGAAGAGACCTCCAAGATCATCAAGTCCAGCCATCAACCCAACCCCACCATGACCACTGAAGCACCAGATCTACATGTTTTTTGAACCCCTCCAGGGATGGTGACTCCACCACCTCTCTGGGCAGCCAGTGCCAACACCTGACTACTCTTATTATAGAGACACATTGGCATCAGTCTGGGTTATGCCGATGTCAGCCATGTCCACTTTTAGCTGCATTTAAAATAACCTGGTTTTAAATCCCCGATGGCTGTGTCATTCGCAGAAATTCCTCTTACACTATTCACATTCTGGTTTTAAACCGTTTCCCCACCTACATCACATTTCCCCCTCAGCACATGTGCTCTGAAATACTCTTTAAGGCAAAAAACCTCTCCTTTTCCAGGACACTTTTAATCACAGAATCACAGTACATTAAGGATTGGAAGGGACCTCAAAAGTTCATCTAGTCCAATCCCCCTGCCACAGCAGGACCACCTAGACCAAGTTGCACAGGAACATAACCAGGTGGGTTTTAAACATCTCCAGAGAAGGAGACTCCACAACCCCCCTGGGCAGCCCATTCTAGTGCTCTGTCACCGTCACTGTGAAGAAGTTCCTTCTGATATTTATATGGAACCTGGGATAGCAGTGCTTCATCTGCCTTGCAGCTCCCCAGTGTCAGTGTTGTTTAGGCACTGCATTGCATCTGCCTGGTGCTGCCCCTCTGCCCACCCCACCCCTCTCCAGGCAGGAGTGAACGCTCAGGCAGGGAGTTTCCTGAATAGCCGTTTCCATGCAGCAGCTAGGAAGAAGTGTCTAGCTTTCTTCATCTCACTCCCAACTGTTTTTTTTCTAGGTGTCTTAAGGCCAAACACCCTCTTCAGTGACTTGGGTTAGTTGGAGAGATAAAAGAAAACAAATCTCTGAAGACAGATCTTTGATTTGTCTTTCAAAACAGAACAGGTTGAGAGATAACAAAGCAAAGGGCAAGCTTTAGTGTTTCTACATAGATGGGAGGCAATTACTTCATAATTCAGAAGTAATATGAACTAGCTCAACTAAAACTTCATAAACCTTTATCCATACGGATGTGCTTTTTCAGATGGCTTCTTTGTCACGTTTTCAGATGATTAGTCTCTTTTCTGGCTTGTTCCTTGGGAGTCTTAGTGATTACAGAATCACAGAATACGTTTGGTTGGAAGGGATCTAAAAGATCATCTAGTTCCAACCCTCCTGCCATGGGCAGCGATACCTCCCACTAGACCAGGTTGCTCAAGGCCTCATCCAACCTGTCCTTGACATCTGACATCACAGATTTCTTACACTTAAGTCTTTAAAACCATGAAGAAAACAAAAATTGCTGTTCTAAAAACACCTGGTTTGTCCAGGGCAGGAACCTTCTTTGCTCTCTTCCAGATGTTGTACAAGTGGGGTTTGACACTGAGTCACCAGGGAGGCTCCTCAGCAATGCCCTAAGTAAGAGAATGAAAAGATGAACCAGACACTTGGCAGTGATTTGCTCCATAATTATGGGGAGATCCCAGCACAATATCCTCCTTCCCCACTGAGTGCCCCAAACATCAAGTTGTGGTGCCTTTCTGAAGCAAATTCAGCTTCTGCAGTGGCATTTGATAATATTCACAGAATCACAGAATCATCATGGCTGGAAAGGACCTCCAGGGTCATTGAGTCCAACCTTTATCCCATTATCTAACTGCT
>JAOXOE010026681.1:0-15662 GCA_028565055.1 Phoeniculus purpureus
CTCCAGGGACGGCGACTCCACCACCTCCCTGGGCAGGCCATTCCAGTGGCCAATGACTCTCTGAGTGAAGAACTTTCATAGTTTCATACACTATCATAGCATGCAGTAGCACGCACTGATCATGCATGTTCGGACTGAGTAGAAGCACTCTTCTCGCGCTGTCCACACGTCTCTACTGACGTGCGATTGACTTACTGTAGCAGCACAGGCATCCTGTTTTTCAGCCCTTTAATCTCGTTTTCTCCGAAGTTCCTCATTCCTGCTGACTCATCAACCACACTTGGGTCCTGTGGTAACCTCAAGGACAAGGCTGCTAAACCCTTAGCTACTCCACTCCCAAGTTCAGCTAATACGCCTCTACACATCTTTACTTATTTTTTTCCACTATCTTTTCTATTAGCTAGTTATCATCTTGCATTTTTGAAAGTAGTGTGAAGCTTAAATTGTTTTGACTCTGAAGAGGAGGAAGACTACTTTCCTCAAAGGTGATCTTCAGAGCAAAAAATACAATTGCATTCTATTTTATTCAAAGAAAGGCTTATTTTACTTATTTACTTACTTTACTTATTTAAAGTCATTTTACTTAAAGAAAAATCTAAAAAGTTCTTTACTTTTTATTTAATTTTTTTTGTGTGGTTTGCATAAGCTATTAAAATTCTAGTGAAGATTTTCTGTTATGTTCTTTCCAGTTCTTTCCTGATACTTCCCTGCATGCCAAAATCTTTGCCACATACTTAAAAAAACCTCTTGGCAAAGGACTCTTGTAATCATTCAAAAAGTGAAAGGGACTGGTCTGGATGTGCAGCATGTTTGTATGGGGAGAGGTATCTGGGTTATCCCAATGGTCAATCTCATCAGATTCACTTCGTTTGTTTTCTCCCACAGCAGATTACTTTGTAGTCCTTGTGCTAGGACCTCCACATTCCCAAGTACGTACCACAGTCCTGTGCTGGCTCTGCTCATAAGCTGCAGCCTAGCTCTTGATGCTTGGAGGCCAGTAGGATTGTAGAGGCTACTCATGCCACAACACTTTATATTCAGAAGTAATTAGAACTTCAAGGAAAAGGAGCAGCATTCTTGTAGTATACAGTATGTGGGACTTTCAGTGTATCCTTCAGTGAAACCTTAGAAGTCTCGAGCTCACCTTTTAATACTGATTAAAAAAATAAAACCTAGATAAACTTTAAAAATCACACTGTAATGCCATCAAAAGTAGCCAGTTGTGTAAGTTCTACACTCAATAAGGTATCTTTGCAGTATGAATCTCTTAAGCTGTAGATGAATACATACTGTATTATTTTACTAAGAAAGTTGTAGGTAATAATCTGATTTGATCTCATATGCAAAGCTGAAGCTAAGCACTTTGTGTCATTTTTTCTGCACTTCCTGACAGCAGACGAATCAGTGCAATGTGCTAATCCTGACAGCTTCCCATGAGCTTTAACTGAAGAGTAAGCGAGGTAATGAGAAAAATACGCAGTCATTCATAAGGTTTAAAATCTGTGCTACCTACAAACATCAGTGTATTTCCATATCCTAGACCATATGCCTGTCATTTCTCTCTTTCACAGATGATATGTAACTCCTGATTGGGGTGTGAGAATTCCTCCACATGAATGACTACTTTGATTTTCTGATAGTGTCAGCATTTTGCTCTGACATAGCAAGCAGTTAAAAAAACATCGTACTTATGGAATTCACTAAGTACGTATCCCACTGGCTCCAAATAGTTTTTTTTTATTAACTGTGTGTGAGTACAGAAGTAATACAGGAACATTCATTGCAGAAATGACTTCACAATATATATTTATAGAGATAAAAATCAAACTATATATTATCTTATATTAGGAAGCATATTTTGTAACTCTTCAGCATGTTTTTTATGTTAAGTAATATCTGAAATGTAAAAAAGACATATTTTGTTAAAAAATAACAACAGATTTTGTCCTGAGTAGTTCAGATCATTTGAGAATTTTTTGCTAGTTGTTGTTTTTGGTTTTCACTTGTTTCACCAACTTTTTCGTGAAACAGAAAGTATTTGTGTTATGTTACTAGCCACTGATTTATTATTTACTTCACAACAATAGCTGTTCAGTTTTGGAAAAAGCTGAAGTTTCTAAGGCTTCCCAGAGATTTCACTGTGTTCTGTCTCCAAGTGATAGCACCCACCTATAAATACATTTATCTGGTTGTGTGATGAAAAGCTCCTTTCCCTGCATTCGCAGGAGCACAGAGGATCACTGAAAGGTGAGGAAACCCAAATAACCTAATAGAGAAATAAGCACTCTGACCCAGCTTCTCCCAGGACTATCACAGGAATGTGATCAGCCCACTGAGTGGGAACGGAACCCATTAAGATAGGGCCATGGAAGTGTTGTCTGGAGCACCTTGCAGATTGAAGGGAGTTACTGCCAATAGGGCATATGACTTCTTACGGGATGTAGGGAAGATCATCTGAGGCGTCTGCAAAACTTACTGTGGATTGTTTAAGGAGCAAACATAGGTGGGCAAAGGAGGATCAAGGTGGTTTTGCTGAGGATCAAGCATGAAAAATTGCAGAGATAAAAGGTCAGTCGTGTGTAAATGCTTGTCAGGATGTCTATCAAGCCTTGACTTGCACCTGATCACCAGAGTCTATCCTATCTTTGTACTCAAGTCTTCACTAGTTACCTGGGTGGGGTAGATTTGTGTATGTGTATTTGGATGCTAGAAACCAGAGTTCAATTGCTGTTAGCAATTGTAGAGCCTGGAATGGGTGAAAATCAAGTGCCAGAAACTCAAGTTGAATAGGATATGTGCATCTGTGATGCCATCAACTGGGGTGAGCAAACTTACATGAGTAAGTCTGATGTCTAGCAATTATGAAGCTGGACCAGCTGTTTAGCAAAGTGCGTGCTTTGGGAAGACAGGGAGAGACTAGAGAGCCTGTGGGAAGAAGGAGACACCTGTTTGTACGTATGTGTCTCTATGAGCAAGACAGATGGAGGAACTATCTTCTAGCAGATCAGGAGGTCCAAGCCAACTAGTGGGAAACCATAAATTCTGGGGTTTCTTTGAGAGGCCTTTCTATGTATTATTTCTCTTTGTGCAACTGAGTAAGAGTTGATCCAAGAGCCAGCTTCTGTGTAGGCTGAGTGTCTAAGCTGTTACTGGAAGGATCCATAATGTGTGTGTCTATGCATGTATTTGTGTGTGGAAGTTGGATTCTGTGGAGTGTAACAGCACTACAGCAACTGTCTGCGGGCTTTGGGGGCTCACATGTCCAAGTGGCAGCAGCCTAGGAGAAAAAGAATCCAGGGCCAGATACTGGGTAGGCTGCATGCCTAAAGCCACTTAGTAGAGGATCCATAGTGTGCCTGTGTGTGTTTGAAGGGATGTGTCAGTGAGCAAGTGTGTCTGGATACTAGGAACAGGAGCAAGTGGCAGCACATAGGGAAGATCTAAAGATCTGTGGATCCAGAGGTCAGCTGTTGGAGACTGTTGTTGCAGTTATTGCAGGAATCTATATTGTATTTAAATACGTATGTAGTTCCCACTAACAGTCCTTCATGCTGAGCAGCAGAATGAGGCCATTTGTAGTGCTTTTTCTGGTTGCATGGTTAGTCAGTGTTTGTGTTGATCTTTGTGGCTGGCTGTTTGCACATGTGCAGGGGCTAAACATGTCTCTGTGTGGACATTGATGGAAATACCCACTCATCCTTGCTATTGGTTGAGTCTGGGGATGTGATGTGTGGGTATGTGTGGTTACTGGATTTGCCAACCAGTACCTCTGCACAGGCTCAGAGAATATTTTCTCTTTCCCACCTTCTGCATTTGCAGTCTTCCTGTTGTTCATATTTGAGGCTTGATCATACAGTGCAGAATAAGCCCAGTAATACTACTGTTCTTTTCAAGAAGTCTGTTAAGCCAGCAGAGAGCTTTGTTGCTTGGGGCATTCAACTGAATTGCAGAGCAAGCTCTCTGAATGCAACCAGTCCACTTATCCTCAGGGTGTTCATACTCCTGGACTCGACAGGGATGGAGAGAAGGATACACTTCCCGTAATACAGGGAGAAGCAGTTACTGACCTGCTAAGTCACCTGGACACTCGAAAGTCTATGAGGCCAGATGGGATCTACCTGAGTGTGCCGAGGGAAGTTTCTCCACCAGCCACTCTCCATCATTTATCAGCACTTCTGGCTAACAGGGGAGGTGACAGGAGAGTTGCTAATAGGATGCCCATCCACAAGAAGGGGAGGAAGGATGATCTGGGTAACCTTAGGCCTGTCAGCCTGACCTTGGAGCTGGGTAAGATTGTGGAGCGGTTCATCCTGAGCAACTCACACAGCCAGTGAAGAGCAGCCAGGGGATCAGGGCCAGCCAGCATGGGTTTATGAAAGGCAGGTCTTGTCAGCAGACAACCTGATCTCCTGTGACCAGGTGACCTAGCGGATGACGGGAAGGCTGTGGATGTTGTTTACCTCCACGTAAACAGTCAGTAAAGCCTTTGACACAGTCTCCCACAGCATCCTCTTAGAGAAGCTGGCAGCTCATGGCTTAGGCAGGTGGATTCTTTGCTGGCTAAAGCCTGGCTGCATGGCCAATTCCAGAGAGTTGCATTGAATGGAGTTAAATCAAGTTGGCGGCCAGTTACAAGTGGTGCTCCCCAGGGCTCAGTATTGGGGCCAGTCTTGTTTAACATCTTTATGAATGATCTGGATGAGGGGATTGAGTGCACCCTTGGGAAGTTTGCAGGTAACACCAGATTGAGTGGACGTGTTGATCTGCTTGAGGACTGTGTCCAGGTGGCCAAGAAGGCTAACAGCATCCTGGCCTGTATCAGAAATAGTGTGGCCAGCAGGAGCAGAGAAGTGATAAAACTGGGACTTGCAACACAGGCTTTCAGCCTAATGCACAGGTCCAGAACAGAGTGAATCCATCACAGGATCAGCTGATTTATTTTACTGGAGCACCTTTCCTATGAAGAGAGGCTGAAGGAATTGGGGTTGTTCAGCCTGCAGAAAAGGTTACTTCCTTATAGCAGTCTTGTAGTACTGGAAGGACCTACCGGAAAGCTGGAGAGGGACTTTTTACAAGGAAGTCTAGTGATAGCACAAGGGCTAATGGTTTCAAACTAAAAGAGGGTAGATTTAGATTAGATCTTAGAAAGAAATTCTTTGCTCTGAGGGTGGCGAGGCAATGGAGCAGGTTGACCAGAGAAGTAGTTGATACCCCCTCCCTGGAAATCTTCAAGATCAGGCTGGATGGGGCTCTGGGCAACCTAATATAGTGAGTGGTTTTCTTTCCGATGGCAGAGGGGATGGAACTAGATGATCCCTGAGGTCCCTTCCAACCTAAACCATTCTGTGACTGTATTATTCTGTGATCCTAACCTCCCACAGAAATTTGGCTCCAGAGCTGGAAACAAAAGTGTCTTGGCCTTTTGTCCACATTTACATCTGCAAATAAAATGGACAGGCAACTCTGTCCCACTCCTTTCCAAAATAAAGGTGGCCTTGTCTGGACTGCTCATCATACTAGTGTTGCTTCATGTGATCAGTGTGCCTGCTCTTTGCCTGGGAAAGGTTTTGTCTGGCCAGAACATTGTCAAGCAACTTGCTAACCATAATTTAGCATCATTTTGTGCCAAGTTCTTCTAGGCACAAAAAAACTTCTGTTTTAGCATGGCTTTATTTCCTAATATCGATGTAGCCTGTAATACTTAATTTCAAAACATGAATGTATATTCTGAGTGTTTGGAAGCTGGCTACAAGAAATGATTTTGGAGTTTTTTTTCAGAGACGATCTTGTGAGGGCCAGATAACATTTTAGCCTGACTTGGAAAAGCACAAAATACTTTTTATTTATTTATTTTTTTAAAATATAAACAGAAATACTTCTGGATACAACTGGAGAGACCTCAGAGATTGGCTGGATCGCACACCCTTCTGATGGGGTAAGCATTTCTCTTGCTCTCTTCTTGACTGCGCCTCTGCTGGGAAGGGATGCATGCATCTGATGAAGAAAGGGAAACTGGAGTAAGTGAGACTTACTGTCGAGATTTTGTATATATGAACAATTGAACGTGATGTATTGTGCAAAGTCAGATTGCTAAGAGAGAAGGATACTGGTTGGGGGTATTATTGCCACCTTCTTACCCTCTTCCATGTGTCCTCCTTTAGAAATACTCAGGAAGTCCATGTGGAGGGAGAAGCCATCCTTCCACATAGACTATACTAGACCAGAATACCGTAAAATACAGTATTTCAGTTGGAAGGTACCTACAGTTACTATCTAGCCCAACTCCCTCACCACTTCAGGCATCGACGGCATTGTCATAAACGGCATTGTCCAAAGGCTTCTTCAATACTGACAAGCATGGGGCTTCAGCCACCTCTCTAGGAAAGCTGTGCAAGTGTTTGAGTGTCCCCTCTGTAAAGACATGCTTCCTAATGGCAAGTTGGAACCTCCCTTGATGCAGCTGGGAATCATTCTTGCACAACCTATTACTGGAGAGCAAGGAGAAGGGATCAGCACCTCCCTCTCTGCTCAGTGTCCTTAGGAAGCTGTGAAGAACACAGAGGTCACCACTCAGCCTGTTTTTCTCCAAACTAGACAAACCAAGAGTTCTTAGCTGATCCTCATAGGACATGCCTTCCAGCCCTTCCACCAGCTTCATTATGCTCCTCTGGACACATTCAAGGATTTTCACATCCTTTTCAAATGTTGGGGCCCAGAACTGCGTCCAGTACTCAAGGTGAGGCTGCATCAACACTGAATACCCTGGGATGATCACCTCTTTTGAGTAGCTGGTCATGCTGTGTTTGAGGTACCCCAGAATAAGGTTTCCCCTCTGGACTTCCAGGTGACACTACTGACTTTTGTTGAGCTGCTGCCCACCAGCACACCCAGATCCCTTTCTGTAGCAGTCTGTCTAGAGTGCTGTGCTGCACATACCATCAGCAGATTGAAGTCTTGTCATAGATATGGCAAGGAGGAAGGGAAGGAAGAAGGCCTGTCTTGTATTTTGGTGCAGTTGAACACTAAATCCTTATGTTTTTTACTGTTACTTCTTCCTTTTCTCTCATGTATTTCCTTTGTAGTGGGATGAGGTAAGTGTCCGGGATGACAAGAAGCGTCAGATCCGAACCTTTGAAGTCTGTAACGTGGCTGAACCAGGTCAGAATAACTGGTTGCGTACTCACTTCATAGAGCGACGCGGAGCCCATCGAGTCCACGTCCGCCTCCGTTTCTCAGTGAGAGACTGTGCCAGCATGCACACTGTAGCCTCTTCTTGTAAGGAGACTTTCACACTCTACTACCACCAATCGGACGCTGATATAGCCTCTCCAGAACTGCCAGAGTGGCGTGAGGGCCCCTGGACCAAAGTAGATACTATTGCAGCAGATGAAAGCTTTTCCCAGGTGGACAGCACTGGGAACGTGGTAAAGATGAATGTTAAAGTACGTAGCTTTGGGCCGCTCACCAAGCGTGGCTTCTATCTGGCCTTCCAGGACTCAGGAGCTTGCATGTCCTTGGTGGCAGTCCAAGTCTTTTTCTACAAGTGCCCAGCTGTGGTGAAAGGGTTTGCATCTTTCCCTGAAACTTTTGCTGGAGGGGAGAGGACCTCACTGGTAGAGTCTCCAGGGACATGTGTACCAAATGCTGAAGAGACAAGCACGACTGGGTCTTCAGGTGTTCGGTTGCACTGCAATGGAGAAGGGGAGTGGATGGTGGCCATTGGACGGTGTACCTGCAAGGCTGGCTATCAGCCTGGTGATGATGAACGAACCTGCCAAGGTGAGAGATGCTTTTTAACACACCCCTTAGGCAGCCACTTCTTTGTAGCTTCTCTGAGCTCAGAGCGAATACACTCTACTGTCTTAAGCAGTTTATCACCATTTGCTAGTGCTGTTGAAACTAGTGATTAAGAAAAGAAAGGGGAAATGGCAGCAGCCTGGTCACAGATCCAGGAACATGCAACAGCGATCTGTGAGTCTGGGTTGGTAATCAGAAGCAGTCATAATGGTGTTATTACGTCTACTGTGCCTACCTCTGCCCTGGGACCCGTGGTGTTAAACGCTTGTAGGAAGAAGTAGAATAAGCTATGTATCACCTAGTAATGGTGTTGGGTCAATATCTGGGCAAGCCTGAACACTCAGTCCAGTGTCATGACTGTCTTCCAATGTCAAGATTGACACAGTCCATTAAATTAAACTCTTTATGTAATTTTGTGTATAATACACTTCTGGTGCTTCCTTAGTTACTCAAGATCTCTCAGCAACGTAAAGTGTTGCTGTACCACACTTGATAGTCTTAAGAAGAAAATCATAGAATCATTAGCGATTGGAAGGGACCTCGAAAGATCATCCAGTCCAACCCCCCCTGCCACAGCAGGATCACCCAGACCAAGTCACACAGGAACACATCCATATTGTTTTCTAGACGTTCTGAGCACCTACAACACAGGCTTTAAGATGAAAGTACCTTCCCCACCGTAAGTCACTATAGAATCATAGAATCAGTCAGGGCTGGAACGGACCACAGGATCATCCAGTTCCAGCCCCCCTGCCATGGGCAGGGACACCCCACCCTAGATCAGGCTGGCCAGAGCCTCATCCAGCCTGGCCTTAAACACCTCCAGGGACGAGACCCCAAAGATCCCCTAGATCCAGTTGCACAGGAACATGTCCAGGTGGATTTTAAACATCTCCAGAGAAGGAGACTCCACAAACCCCCTGGGCAGCCCCTTCCAGGGCTCTGTTACCCCATCACTCTCCAGCAGCTCAGATGATGCAAGAGCATCACTCGGTACCTCCGGGACACTCATTGCTGATGGGAAATGGGATGTTCCTAGAAAGAGCCACTGCTGTGAGTGTGCAGCCTGGGGAGCCCGTGCTCCCACCCCAGGGTCAGGCAACACATCAAACACCTCCAACACGAGGGAATCTAGGAGTGACAAATCAACAAGACACAACCTCGCTGCCATCGGAGGCTGCATCAGAATTCCTCTGGACCAGCAACGTCTGCCCGGCTCTCTGAGCACCGACCATCTGACTGGAAGCCAGGAAATCGATGTTTAATTTTAGTCTGAGAGCCCATCACAAACTGCTGATCCCTTCTTTCACTGTGCGCCTCGTGCAGAGAGACCACTGCTGCGCCGGGGGGCTGGGGAGCCGGCGGGGAGCCGCCGAGCAGCGCTGCAGGGGTGGTGGTACTTCTGAAAATCAGATTTCAGGAAGCAGCAGATTCTTCATTGCTTCTAATCGAATCTGCAGCGACCGCGTTTGTTTCGTGCTCCCCTTTGATCCTTTCAGCCCCAGCTGCCAACACGTCTTCTACCCACCTGGTCAACGTCCTATTAATAAAGCACCACCCAGCCCATTACAATAACCAGTTGATGAAACAGGAAGGGGCTGGGGTGTCCTACGTTCTTCTGGTGAGCAAACCCGCTACGGAGAGACGCGACCCAAAAGTGTCAGCGCGCGAAGCCTTCCGCCAGAAAAGGAGGTTCCATGTATTGGAACAATCAAGGTGTCACCCTGCAGGGCACCGACTGCACAAAGGCGCTTCCAAACCCTCAACAGGCAGGTTTGATCAGCTCATCTGGCTGCTCCTCATGCACGGCATCATCCCCACGTGGAGCTCGACAGGAGAGCTGTGTTCACACAAAGACAGTGACAACTGGAGTGATCCCAAGCTTAAAGGTCATTAGGTCCCGTTATTATCTCTCCAGTGACCACCTTCGTTCTATGGCCCCAGGGGTGAGTTGCTCTAGGAAAATCATCTTTCCACTGGGGCTGTTGGCTGGACCCTCTGGCTGCTCCTCAGGCAAGACTCCATCAGCCATGGTAGAGCTGATGCTCTACAGGAGTGGCTGCATTCACACAACACAGTGACAAGTCATAGAACCACAGAGCATGAGGGATTGGAAGGGACCTCGAAAGATCCTCCACTCTTCAAGACCTCCACTCTTCAAGACCTCCACTCGAGAAACCGGAACCAGCAATGGTTTCAGTGGACTTTCTCCATTCCCTGCAGACCCAGAGGTGTTCAGGAGCTGGAGAATCTTCTCAAGCACCAGGACACTGAGAGGCTACAGAGGCAAAGTGTGGAAGGAGCAGCACACCCTGGAGCTGGGGCAAGAGCAGGAGCTGCTCAGCAGGATCTAGGGCCCCGGTAAGTGCCTTGTCCTGCGTTTCCTTCCACTGGCTTCCGTTCCCTCTGAACGCTGCCTTGGCAGGGTCGATGCCTCTGCACCACAGGCACTGACGAGTTCCCCAAGAAGCCATCAGATGCCTCTGCACCCCTGCGAGCTCTCCTTTGTATCTGGGGCTCTGCCTTTAAAAAGCAACAGCCCTTCACACGAGAACTTGATTAACTCCACTCGTTCTAATTATTCTCACAAATAAAACGCAGCTCTTCCCCTCCTGCGAATATGGGGGATGATGGTCCTTACCCTTTGCAGTGAAGCAGTTCAGTTCCAGGGGGGAGAAGCTCTGTACCAAGTGCTCAGTTGTTATTAAGTTGTCATTAAAAGCGTTTCAGGCAAAGCTCACAAACGGCAGGGATTGCTGCCATCACAGCAGCTCGCGGGGGACGGCAGCTGGGCTGAGCGCTTACAGCCAATGCCACAGCCATTCCGGAGTCCCCAGCTCCATTCCCAAGCCCTTGTCTCCATCTCCATTCCAAAGCCTCCATCTCCGTTCTGGAGTCCTCATCTCCCTTCCCAAGCCCTCATCTCCATCTCTAAGTCTCCATCTCCATTCCAAAGCCTCCATCTCCACTCTGATGTCCCCGTCTCCATTTCTAAGTCCCTATCTCCATTCTGAAGTTCCTTGTCTCCATTCTCAAGTCCCCATCTCAATTTCCAAGTCCCCATCTCCACTCTAAAGCCCCCACCTCCATTCCCAAGTCCTTGTCTCCATCTCTGAGTCCTGATCTCCATTCCAAAGCCTCCATCTTCATTCTGGAGTCCCCATCTCCATTCCCAAGTCCTTGTCTACGTTCCAAAGTCCTTGTCTCCATTCTGGTGTCCCCATCTCCATTCAAAGGTCCCTGTCTCCATTCTGGAGTCCCCACGTCCATTCAAAAGTCCCTGTCTCCATTCTAAAGTCTCCATCTCAATTCCCAAGACCCATCTCCACTCCCAGGTCCCCATCTCCACTCTGGAATCCCCCCTGGACTACATTTACTTCAGGCAATGCCACATTCAAGGGTGTCACCTCCGGGGTGTCACCTCCCAGCTGCACCACCCCACGGGACCATCTCCCACCATCACAGCGGACTCGGGCAGGCTGCTCCATCCCCACTGCACTTCTGGAAGGAGCTCAGCACCACCAGCAGGAGCAAGAGCATGAAGCTGGGGAACACCGACACCCAGCAGCAGCACCAGGCAGCTGCAGAAGCCCTTGGCCAAGACAGGCGGCACCCAGAAGCGCCTGGAAGATTTGCATGACACAGGCAGAAACCAACTGGCTGCCATTGATTCCCTCGCTTCCCCTCTTTCGTTTTGGCAGCTGAAGCAGGCAGCACAGCAGAGCAGCACCTGGCAGCAGCTCTGGCTGCTCGGCCCCCATCTCCTCAGCACAGCTTGGGAGACTTCTCTAACAAACTGGAGCACTGGAGATGCAGGGAATGAAGGGACATTTCTGGGAAGTGCAGAGAAGAGCTTATTTAGCAGCAGCAAGAGAGCTGGAAACAGAAGGAAGCCTTTGAAGAGCTGAGCTGATGCAGAGAGAGATGGAAAAATTATGCAAAGCAAGAAAATAGCTCCAGAGCTGGCAGGCTGCGAGCCCAGAGGGGGACGGGGTGTCTGATACTGGAAGAGCCTTTGATTTCCCTCCTCTTCCCCGGTTCTCCCGCATTAACATTTCAAATGTTAACAACAGTCCCAACAGCGAGGCATTAGCATTTAGGAGAGGGGAGAGCATCTTCCTGACAGACCCAGGGGGTGAGAAGCTGCCCAGCTGGGCTCTGCAGTGCCCTCACCCGGGGCACACCGTAGGACTCAGCACAACCCCAGCATCCCCAGTAACCCCAGCATCCTGCTGCGGGGGCTCAGCCGGTCCCCTCATGGCTACATGCTGGACTCAACGGGTGGTTGTAGGGGCTTGGCGAATAAAAGTCTCCTCGTGGGGATGGCAGATCCCTCAATCACAGAATCCCAGAACATTAGGGATTGGAAGGGACCTCAAAAGATTGTCCAGTCCCTCTGCCACAGCAGGATCGTCTAGATCCAATCATTAGAGACTGGAAGGGACATTGAGAGATCATCCAGTCCAATCTCCCTGCCACAGCAGAATCCACTAGATCCAGTCATGAGGGACTGGAAGGGATCTCCAAAGATCAGCCAGTCCAACACCCCCAAAATAGTAGGATCCCCCAGATCCAGTCACACAGGAACATGGCCAGGTAGGTTTGAAACGTCTCCAGAGAAGACTCCACAACACCCCTGGGCAGCCCCTGCCAGGGCTCTGGCACCCTCACTGGGAAAAAGGTCCTTCTCACACTGATGTGGAACCTCCTCTGGTCCAGCTCACACCTGTTGCCCCTTGTCCTATCATTGGGCACCCCTGAGCAGAACCTGGCTCCATCCTCCTGACACCCACCCTTCACATATTGATCAGCATCCATGGGGTCACCCCTCAGGCTCCTTTTCTCCCAGCTCAAGAGCCCCAGCTCCCTCAGCCTTCCCTCAGCAGGGAGATGCTCCCCTCCCCCCCTCATCTCTGTGGCTCTGCCCTGGACTCTCTCCAGCAGCTCTGTGTCCTTCTGGAACTGAGGGGCCCAGAACTGGACACAACGCTCCAGCTGTGGTGTCCCCAGGGCAGAGTAGAGGAGGAGAAAAACCTCTCTTGATCTGCTGACCACCCCACTTCTGATCCACCCCAGGAGTATTTACACCGAATCCATCAGCCACAAGCGCTCAGCCAAGTTTGGGTGAAGCAGCCCAGCGGGTTCAGAAGTTATCTGGGGAGAGAGGACAAGCAGACACCGGGGCAGCATTAGCCTGATTTGGGTAGGAAATTAGATTCTAAGGCTTCTCCCTGCAGTTAAGGGGGTAGAACACAGCTAGAAGACAGGACCTGAGCTTCAGCAGGAGGGTCAGGGAGCAGAGAGCAGAGAAACGAGCTGCTCCACAAGGGTCTCATCCAGCTTCAACGAGGCAGCATCCTGCCCTCAATGAGTTGGTCCCTCTTCCGCTCTCTCAGTGCAGAAAGCAGAGGCTGCAGCATCCACCCCTGAGCAGCCGACATCGCTGCAGGTCAGCTCACAGCGAGTTTTATTTGCGTATCGAGGGTTAATCACCCATCGCTGATGGTGCTGGTCAGGAGCAGCACCAGCGCTTCCATCTCACGTTGGGGTGTAGCAGCGGGCAGGTGCACGGGGCACCCCCTGAGTCACCCTTCTGCCAAAGCCAAACCCCTGGAGAGCTTCTCTTTCCCCCTTTTCTCCCCAGCAGAGATCCAACACCTTTTGCAAAGCTCTTCTCCAGCAGCAAGAGGGCAGTGGGCACATTCAGCAACGGAGGGAAGTTGGCGTTTGTTGGAGGTCTGGGATGGAGCCCAGACCTCCAACAGCTTGGAGACAGCACCCTGCCTTGGGCTGACCCCAAAATAACAGGGGATGGGGATGGGCTGTGCCAGTTCCACCCCAGGGGCAAGGGCTGCTGTGCAGTGGGAAAAGGTGGAGCTGCATCCCCAGAGCTTCTCCTCCTCCTCCCCTGCGTTTCCCTCATCCTTCCACCAAACAGAAAGGGAAATCCGGGATTTTCAGCTGCTCTTGATTCCCTCTTGCTCTGCACACAGCAGGGTGGGAAGGGATTAGTCTCTATTTCCTGGCTCCAGACAGTTCCAAGGGCTGCCCAAGCGGGACCCCCATGGCCAGGGGCTCCCCGACCCACGACTGTGATGCTGCCAGACCCTGCACTGTGGTCATGGCTGCCTCCATCCGACCTCCCCCACCCTCAGCACATCTCCCCAGAGCCCCCAGTTGCGCCTCCCAGCTGCTCTGGTCCATCAGCCGGGGGTCTGGCACCACAAACCACAATTCCCCTCCTTCCTCACCCAGCTGCAGTTTCTGTTTGCAGCATGGGATGTGGAAGGGCTGGGGGGGGCACAGTGGTGAGAGGAGAACCCCAAAGTCTCAGAGCAAAGCACACAGGAGCCTAAAGGGAGAAGGGAAGGGTGAGCAGAAAGGGCTTCTTTTAAGGTGGGGAGTCTGGATGCCCAACGGGAGAGCTCCCCCCTCATCTTGAGCCACCACCAGTACCAGGGGTGTTGCTCTGCATCTGTTTCCCTGCCGCAAACATCCTAGCCAGGCACCACCGAGGCAGTTGCACGGCTCATCCCAAACGGCTCCACAGTATCTCTGAGGCAAAGGGCTGCCCCTGCCAGCTGTCCTCTGGAGCTCACAGCCCCAGTACGAAGGCAGATGGCAGCTGTCAGCAGGATGCGATCAGGGATTCCCCCCTCCCGGGCTGTCAGAGGTGACCAGTCACCCAGTGCTGCCACAGCCCCAGCACACACGGCGACAACCCCAGCATGAGCCTGGAGACACGGGGAGAGGAGGGAGGACACAGGGCAGAGCAGAGGAGTCTGCACATCAGATGACACCACAAAATCAACAGGCTCAGCCTTCGAAAGCAAACAGCTCTTGGGGTTCACAAAGTCAAGAGTCACTTTAAGGTCGAGGAAGTTCCTTACCATAGAGGCGCCGAGGAAGACGAGCACCTGAGATGCTGCTCACATCCAACATTCACGTGGAGGTACCACAGGGGAGCCTCAGCCAGGGACCATCATTCCGGGGCGCACACGCCGGCCAGCCAGCAACGCTCCCCCCGAGCCAGATCCCGGCTGCGGTGCCACCCGCATGACTCCCAGCACCAAATACCACGAGTTCTGCCCAAAGCCAAGGACCAGCCCTGCTGGCCGGGACATCACGGCGCTGTCATATGACAGAGCAACCAGCTCTGCGGGATCTGGTGGGAACCATCTCCTTGGGGCGGGATGGAGCCGATCCTTTCAAGAACCTAACACGGAACCAACCCAGCCCCAGCAACACCAGCTCACAACAGGCAGAGCCAGCACCGAGCTGCATCGGGGTGCCCCCTCGTAGCCAGGCTGTGGCTCTGACCACCTCAGAGGCACCAAGACGTGTTCTGATGCAAACCAAAGATGTCATTTCATGGAATCATCAAGGCTGGAAAAGACCTTCAAGGTCATCAGCTCCAACTGTCTGCCCTATAAACCCCCAGTTAGTGCTGCTTTCATTGCACCAGTGACCCCACCGGGGCAGCAGCGAGAGCTGGTTGGGTAACTCCTGTTCCTGCAGTGAGGGAGCAACCCCTGAGCCCCCAGGCACCTAGAATCATCAAGATCTTAAAGAGCATCAAGTCCAACCATCTGCCCTACAGCCCCCAACCGCTAACCCAGCTCCTCAAACACCCTGGCTGGCTGTTGGTTGAACCTCTCCAGGGACGGTGCCTCCACCCTTTCCCTGTCCAGCCTGTTCCAGGGCCTCCCCACTCTTTCTGGGAAGAAGCTTTCCCTAAGATCCAATCTGACCCTCTCCTCATTTCCCCTGGTCCTGTTGCTAGTCCCTAGGGAGAAGAGGCCAACCCCTGCCTCACTGCAACCTCCCTTCAGGTAGCTGTAGAGAGCTGTGAGGTCTCCCCTCAG